>VTPC01001110.1:65937-104324 GCA_011009095.1 Ignelater luminosus
TATTTAAAAAAATAAGATAATTTCGTTTTTAGTAAATATCTAGCAAGCCGTGAACTTTTTTTAAAAAACAAAAGCATAAGTAAAACTGATCTCCAAAATAGTAGAAACTTTTCTAATTTAACCGATTTCGAATCTCTTACAATTTCCGAGATCCCAATAGTGAGCATCAAAATTGAAATTCCAATTCAATTGAATTCAATCAATTCCAATTGAAAATCCATCAATCAGCTATTACTGAAAGACTGAACTAGATGATTTTGTACGAAATGTTCTTCATTAGTTATCATGTGATTGTTGGTAGATATCATTATTATGTTTCCATCCCTGCTTTATAATTAACAGCTTTTACTAATACTATCAATAAAAACTATTTATTTGTTAAAACTGCATTATTTAATAAATTAATTGTTTTTCTTCTCCTTTGTTCCACAATTTTCCACTATGCTCCCTACACCAGGCTCATGTTCAGGAATATAAATGTTATGCAAATTAATATAATAAAAACGTTTGCATAATATTTTATTGTGAATAATTGGCCAGCATGTGTAGAGTCTGTAATTATTATTATATTGTATATTAGAATGTATAAATATTTTTTTATGATTTAATGCACAGTTTAAATTATTTTTTTAAATAAATATACACTTTGAATATGGGCCTTGATATACACACGTTATTTTATTAAAATGCGTGTTACTATGTATCGATTGCTTTATTATTATCACTCAACCTGACTAGGATGATTTCTTTTTATTTCTTCGCAAATATATAATTTAATGGGTGGTAGTTTATCAAGCAAATTTCTACCTATTTATTATTATTTTTAAAACAAATCAGATGTTTTCATCATTCCTCTGTTCAAGTGCGGATGAAGAAGAGGGAGAATTGGATCCAGACATAAAAATGCAAAGGGAGAGGGAGAGAAGGCAGGCGAATAATGCTAGAGAAAGGTGTGCATTGTTAGCCTTTTAGTTTTTATTTTGTTAATTTCTGCATTTTCTAACATATTTTACCATCATTCTGTGTATTTTGGCCTGTATTCATCTGTGTGTCTATGTCATGCTTGAAAATATTCTTGCTGTATATGATCATCGTTACTAAATATTCGTCCAAAATTATTTTGCAGGATACGTATTCGTGACATAAATGAAGCATTAAAAGAATTAGGTCGCATGTGCATGGCACACCTTAAAACTGATAAACCACAGACCAAACTTGGAATCCTTAATATGGCAGTTGAAGTTATCATGACATTAGAACAACAAGTTAGAGGTAATGGTGTTTTTGTCTGTACAGAAAACTGGAAATATTTAGTTTTTGAAAATATCTTGTAGAACGAAATTTGAATCCAAAAGCAGCTTGTCTGAAAAGGCGAGAGGAAGAAAAAGCAGAAGATGGCCCCAAACTCGGACCAGGACCTCATCATATGCTCCCTACTGCACCACACTATCCTACCATACCAGTATGTATCTTTTATTAGTAGCTTTTTGATTAAAATGTCCTTAATTACAATGTTAGCTAAAGTGAGTCCTTTTTCAATGGAGATATTAGTTTCGAAATAAAATTTCTTACGTGTAATTAACTACATTGTCAGTTAACAATGATAACAAAATTATTAACGATTTGTTTGAAGCTTGCAAAATTTGAAAAATTGCATTATTAAAGGGAGGTTCCATATCAGATTAAAAGAAGATTCCTTAAAAGTCACATTCCTTTGTTTTACTAAATGCTTCCTAATGATCGTTCAACATTCTGACATTTAAGCAAATCTGATAACATCCAATAATTTCAATGATGGATTCTTAACTTTCTTTAATTTTCTTCAGACCATTGTCATTCAACTTCCACTTCAACCAACCATTTCTCTGTTTATTCTATCATTGGTTCTTCTTACAACCTACCTTTAGATCATTAACTATCTGACTATTGGCTGTCTCTCTGACAGTTGAATTGTTTGATGCCACGAGCATAAAAGTTACAGAGCACCCAACAACCTGGAAATCCTGAAATAGTCAAACTTTTTATACATTTAAAAAAGGTCAGGAAGTTTGTGAAAAGACAAGAAAATCAGGGAAAAAATCAAGATGTCGTCAGATCCAGTGCATTGACTCTTAAAACTTGCTAAAATTGGTGGTATATTCTTGAGAATGAAATATCAATTTTGAGAATAACATGTCGGTGCTATTTTCAGTGAAATTGAAAAACCCGAAATGACGAGGTTGATGCAAACACATCAGTAAAAACATAATCTTTCGTAATTTCTTATGGTCTCTGCGGCAGTTTTCTCTTTTTTCTTACTTCTTTTTAGTAAATATTTCCGCTCTTGTTTTTTTTTTGTTTTGCATTTCCCTTTTTTTTTTAGCTTTTATTTGTTTGTACTCAGCATCCTTTCACACGGCAGTAAATTTTAACAAATTTTTACATAAATATTTTACACTATTGCAAATGCATTTTCATACAAAATTTTTTACTAAATTTATGTTACATTTTCTGTAAAATTTTATAGAACCTGTTCTATGTGAATGGCTATTATGGCATTTTATGTTGTGAATTTTGAAGATGAACAGCAATTATTACAGTTGGTCACAGCAGCATTCAACACAAAAAAATCAAAACCAAAATAACCCTATCATGTTTACATCATTAGAAACATGACAACAAGAGCTATTTAAGACAATTTTCAATTGTTTTTCTGCCTATTTAGAAAAATGAGGTTGATGATGGTTACTCTAAACCGATACGTTGTACAGGAATTTTGTTAGCATTTTTAAAAAAAAGAACAAAAAGTAGCAATGGAAAAGTGGTTTCAGTTTTCTGATATCTCTTCAAATAAAGGAAAGAAAAAAATAATAACAAAAATCAAGAAATCTACTTTTTTTTAAATATCTCTGAAACTATCCAAGATATCTAGATTTTGAAAGCGCCAACAAAAAGGTCATATAAATAGCCAACTTTCATCCCATTTAACCGATCCTGTATCTCTTACCGTTTCCAAGATCCCCATGCTGTGCATCCTTATCTTGGACACCCTGTATATGATATTGACTTAGTTTTTAACACTGAATACAACTATGAAATTGAAATTTTTAGATCTCAAATAGTTCTCGAGATATTCGATTTTTTTTTTTAATTTCATCATGATCATGTCAGCATTTTCACTGGTCTTTTTCTCTCTTCTGTCTCTCCCATTTTCTTATTCTCTTTATTTTTTTTCTCTTTTTATTCTCATGAGTTTTTTACATTTTTTATATCAGAATCTTTTCTTCTTTTTATGCTTATCTTTGTCATTTTCTCAATGTACCATTTTCTTTCAACATTTTTGTTTTCTATTCATTTCACTTTATGATAGAGATGGAATAGATTTCTTTTCTATTAACTTCTTCAAATAAGGGAATATCTAAGCGTATCTTGTACTTTTCTGTAATTATAAAATAACTGAATTATAAATTATGAAACTGAATATCAACATTATTCAGTCTGCCTGTCGTTCATCATTGTCCTATGCCATGATTAAGAACAGAAATCAGAGCATTTCTTTTAACTATGTTTACAGAAATATCAGACTTTCATCTACTTTTACCATCAGTTTTCAATAGTTTTTCCCAGCAGATGTGAACACCAAGGTAAAATTCTTACAAAAAAACTACTCTGTAGAGTCTTTGCAAGTTTGGTTCTTAAATGTAGATACAATATCTTCAACTGAATGTTACCTAATAGCTTTTGCTAAGCCTCCTGGCGTATTTGAGCACCAAAACTACTAGTGCTGTGCTGCTGCAACAGGTTATACAAAAAAAATAAATGATAGAGGAAAATTCAAGGAAAAACATAGAAAACATCCAAATTGCTTCTTATATTCTGCAAAGGTTTGTTTGCCTCAAATCCACTGTCACTATTTACTTCCCTTATAACGAAGGCCAATCAGAGGGGGGGGGGACAGGAGGGGCAGCTGCTCCGGACCTCAACTTGGCAACATTTTGTCTTGTCCACAATTTTATTTTAAATTTTGAAGGGCTTCTAAAATATTAGTTGCCCCAAGCCTTGTATTTTCTCTGAAAGGCCCTGCTTACAACAAAATGCTTGATATGATTACTTCAAAGTATTTTAAGTTGCTACATAAATTGTGTATCAAGTGAATCATCATATTAGTCCTTATGTATTTTTAGTACTGACCTTTTTAACTCTTAACAGTTGGTTCTTAAATTGTAACTTTCTCATTTTTGCTTGCAAGGTTTGATTTTCCATTTTATTCTGAATTCTTTATAATTTTATTTAGCACGGTTACACTGAGTATTTTGTTCACCCCTTAAACACTAAATTTCATGTATATTATTTAAGCCTTATGGTGTAAATGCTCAGCTAAGTGGCAATAGAGTATTGGTCAGGTCACTTTCAAGTGTGGACTAAAATGTTCAAATAATGATGTAAATGCAACTGACCTGACTATGATCTGGTTATTGCAGTCTTTGTACTGTGCTTTCAGAAAAGAGTGAGTTCCATGGAATCAAATTTAAATTTGGCGCTTGAAATGTGCTTTCTATAGGTTGGTAGTGGTTAAGCAATTTGAAGAAATAAAATTACTCAATGCTGTTATTCAGTTTCATAACCTCATTTTTGAGTTACTGGTGTTTACTGTCTTTTAAATAACAATAAACCATAAATTCTATTCTTTTGTCTTCTTAAATGCTGCTTCATATTAGTACCATTGATTGACATTTTTCATTTTCTGGCGAGGTTATGTTGCTGTCAACTAAGCTATAATAAGCTACCTAGGGGAAATTAATCAGGCTTGCCATCTTGCAACTTTGGTTGCCTAAACAGCTGTGATCACATTGGACTCGCTCTTTTCTGAAAGCACTGTATTATTACTAATATTTTCGTTGTGGTTTTCCTTTAAGAGTTCTTGTGGTTCTTGGGTGCTTACTGCTCCTTTAGAGCCATTTGACACAGTAATATTTTTCAAATAAAAAATGTATTAAAATTTATTGTAAATTTTACTGCAAGAAACTTGCTAGAAAAATAATATCAAAATTAATGTGAAAAATGTATTCTGTTTGACAAGATTATAGATTTAATTTCAAGAATGAGTCAGTTTCTGTTGGTGCGCCTGCGTTTTCTCTCGTCATTACCAAAATGATGTTTGATGTTTGAATTTCGTGGTTACAGTTCTAACCTAAAAATTTCATAAGTTGTTATTTAGGTTATTCAAACTCCTGAAACCTTAAAAATTGATATAAACGATATCAATCTATTATTGTACTGAAGCTGGTGTTACAATAATATTAATATTAGCAAATTTAAAGAGAAAGAAAAAAGTAAAGGTTAAGTTAGTGTCTTTACATGGTTTGCAGAAATTTGCATTTTGTACAGATTTTGGGGCATATTCTCAATTCTTGCTTCAAAATTTAAATCAATTTTTACAAACCTGAATGACAAGCTTTTAAATTTTCTTAAATTAAATTTCTATTGAAATATTGTACAAAAAATATTACTGTGTCAAACGGCTCTTAGGGAAAAAGCAAAAACTTTTGGTTTATAAATTATTTTATAAGATGTGGAATACTGGGCTACTGTGAGTCACATTTGGGTCAAGGTATGGGTCAGTCTGCTAAAACTGTTAGTGCATAAACATAGGCATTATTTGCACAGAATAATTTTGATGTTGCCTCTTTCCCACATGTTATTTACAGGGAGACGCAGGGGCCTGGGCCCACCTTGACTCCCCTGTTGTCGTCGCCACTGCATTCTACAGATATTGAATCACAAATTGTTATTACCATTAAATTGTTTTATTAGTCATTTATTACCATCTTGTTAATGAAAATAATTTATTGTTTTAGGGTCCACCTCCGAACTTGCCTCACAATCCAAGCCAACCGCCGCAATAGCATTGCTAGTGTAGGCAGGGCTTGCCAACTGTAAATACACGCATTCGTACAAAACGGCTATCATTCATTCATCAGACATCGTGCATAAACAATATTATATTTTTTTAAGGAAATTCTGCAGTGATAAAATCTGTATTTTGTGTTTAATTTTTATTATTATTATTATTATTATTATTATTATTATTACTACTTATATTTTTGACTTAATTTTTTGCTCCGATTTAGTTGATAAAAGGTATGACGTTTTATATTGTAATCTATATAAATAATATAGATGTTATAATCATATGTGATTGAAATAATTGATAATTTTAATTTTTTCTTAATTTAATTTTTTTGAATGACGTAATATTTATTATTATTATATAAAATCAGGTGCCAAATGTTGTCTCAATACTCATAGATACAGTAAAAGTAGATTTTTTAATACGTAATGATGGAATTATTGTGATCTCTTATTTTGCCATTGTTTTTAAGAATCTTTTTAACTAATTATAGTCTAAGAAATGTTTCTTTTTCGACTTAAATTGAAATTGGTTGTGCCATACCAAGAAAAATATTTTACATTAATTTGTTAAATATTAATAGACAATCACAGAAAATAAAAAAAATTGCTACAAATTGTGGAATAAGGTAATATTAGTAGTAAAATTGAAAATTGGTTTTAATTTCTATAAAACATTTTTAAGTTTTTAAATCATAATAAACATACGTAATTTTCTATTATTGAAAAATTTCAACATCACCTAATTGTAAGTAAATTATTTCAATCACATGTGAATTAATATGTCTCTCTTAAGGTATTCTTTTGTAATATGCGCCAGTATTGCGAAAATTTTTGTTGTGAAAGTGAAATGGCAAACTTGTTTCGAATTGATAAATTTTTCCCCTTAATTCGTTTGGTAACATTTTTTTAATTTTCTACTATATAGTGTAAAAAATTTCACATATTGATTTTTATGACAAGTTACTGAACAAATTTAGGGGCCATTTGCAAATCTGAAACGAGAATAATTGTCATTTTCTTCACATAGACGACAAGAACATATATTGATAAAAAAGACGGGATAAGATAATATGATTGGATTTATTTTGAAATCGACATTGTTGTAATTTATTTAAAAGTGGAAAGAAAAGTATATACTTAAAATATGCAAAAAGTTTTTTAAAGGAAATATTTAGTGTTCAAACTTAACTCGATGATCAATGAATAATTGTGTTAAGTTATAATGATAAATAGAATTTTAGTTTTATGTATTTTAAGCTTAACTTTTTTATTTCTTAGTTAATAATTATATTTAGGTTTAAGATTGTAATATTTCAATATTGTTTCATTTTAGTATTTTTTTTTTAGTGAATATTTATATTATTGTTTTTGATTGTTAAAGAAAATTTAAATTATTTTAATTGCTCAGTATTTTTTGGCTTGCACAGAAAGAAAGATCATTATTGTTCCTGCCCACTTAATAATTATTAGTACTTTTCGAATATATACATATTGATACCGATAAAATGGTAATAAATAAGTAAATAATAAAATGCTTAAAAAACTGAGCAACTAAAACTAGTTAAATGATTTATTTGGTTATGATTGATAAAAACTATGCAATTCAATTGATATATTGGCAAAAAATTTTTTTGCAGTTTTTATCAGTAATTTTGCAATAATTTCTCAATGAATCATAGTATATATTATAAAGAGCTACCATGTGTTTTAAAAAAAACTACACATATAACACCAACTTCATTATGGGACACTTTCCCCAGGGCAGCCATTGTTTTTTAGTTCTTTGGATGATTATTTTTCGCTCGTGCAGGATGGAGTTCAGGTTTTACTTTATCTAGTGGGCTCAACGAAATTTAAATGACTGTTTGGAAGCAATTGAAATTTATAAACAAATTTTTGTTATCTTTATCTTTTTATAATTATAAGGAATTAATGATTTTTTTTGTAATACTATTGAGACAAAATAATTTTTCACAATCAGAGTTTGCTGTGATTCTCAATTCCAATATATTATGACAATTATTGGCATTTTAATTGTCAAATTAGTGAATTTTATTCAATGTGATAAAAATCGCAAAGTCATATAAATGTTTAATTTTGTGAAAAATAGAAATGATTGAAAAATTCTAAATTGACATTTACATTACTTTTTAAATATCTTATTGTAATTATTGTAGTAAAAAAGAATCGAGTTCTACATTCTATTCCGAATGTCTTAGTTTATGGATCAGTAAAATGTTATTCAATACTTTCATTATGCTTCTTTGACAGCCAGCCAGTGACTGGATTGCCTATAAATAATTACTGCATTCAGTTTTTTTTAATTAGCAAGCAGAAATATTATTAATCATTTTAAGTGGCTGTGTACACTTTCTAAAGCCCTATGTTGTTGTTTCTTCGAAATTGCTTTTTAATAAAAATAATTCTGGCATTACAAGAATAGCCATTTTCTTGTCAATACTATTAATTCTTATGAAGCTAGTGATTCAGTTCAATTTATAATTATAGTGGGGACACAACATAACCTAAATTTAATATATTCATAAATTTTGTTAAAATCTGATTAGCCAACTGTTGCAACTACGCAGCTTAATCTTTCATTTAATGTTTGTTTTGAAACTTGATAATAATTCCAGTACTACTAGAATCGATTTAACAAAATGTTCTTATTGCTTCCTAATTTCAAAGTTTGCATTTAAAATTGGTGTGATTTCAAGTTTGACCTCAAATGCTATCTTACTGAAAATAAGATTATGCCACATTATGTTTGTAGTTTTAAAAATATTCATGAATCAGTCTTACTTTTGGACAATGCAAGTATGCTTAGTTTGCTTACAGGCCCTAATACCGAATGTGATTTGCAGCAGATCGATTGTACTTTTTAAAAACAATTAAAGCTAATTAACGTAACAGACTAAAAAATTGAATGCAGTAAATGATTTTGATTTTGAAAGTTCTATTTTATTGTTGAAAATGCACAAAATTGTACTTTTGATTACTCCAAATCTTTAACTTGAGAAAGTCTAGATTTGTTGTGAATTAATTTTTTTTACAATTTTTCTCCTAGTCTCTGGAATTGGCATTTGTGTGCATTTTCAATTATTTTGAAATAAAACAGTAACTTGTTTTCTAAATATTAGACAAAGTTATCAGTATGAACTATTTTTAGCTTAATTTTATTTTATCATTCCTTCATGAAATTCCATAATTGTTTGATAACCAGTGTTGTCACTTGTAGCAATTTGTCGCTACACATAGGGATTTTCTATGAAAAAATGCAACATAGCAACGATTTACAAAAACTGATTCTGATTGCTGAAATGTTAAAAACTTGTCTAATGCCAGAAAAACCAATCAAATTTTAGCTACCAAAATAAAACATTCTGTCACTGCCATTGTGGTAACCTAAAAATGTGATCCATCACTAAACTCAGATTATATGTGAAATGCACCTCATTATCTCTGTGTATCTCTTCAATACATACACAGAGGTGCATTTTGCTTATAACCTGAACACTATACATTCAAGTTGGAATTTTTTGTGAGTTTTGGCATTAATCCAATAGAAGCACGTCCAGTACATGACAGTTTTGGTGGGTAAACAAGATACTTAACCACCGAATTTGTTATTATAACTTGTTATTTTTAAGAAATTTTTAATTTTAAAGTGCTTTTGAAGTTATATCAGACTGATATGAACATTTTGTTACATTTAATATGAGTACAAATCGATTCGAACTATTGACGTTTACAAGTTATAGGTTATGTTTTTTAAATTTTAATTCACATGATGTGTAACCACAGTAGTATTCTAAAATTAAGATAAATTTACAGGCAACTACCCTGCAACCACATGTAGCAGGGTAGTTGATAGTTGACATATGGAACTTCTACCAATTTTCTAAGCTGTCAGTAATATGCAGAGTGAAATCTGTCAGATTTCCATGGCTTACCCTACATCTTTGTAATTTGAAACAGATAAATACTTCTATAGCTGGATACTTCTTATGATAGCTTTATTGCATACCACATTAGTTAGTGATTTTAAATAAGTCATTCCTGTAGATTTTATTTTTTGCTTTTATGACCTTATAGCCTCAGTCATTTTTTTTAATTTAAAATCTTTTCCTTATTACTTTCTTTATGTCTAAATAATTTTTATAGAAATCAGTGGCGGTTTTACATAAGGAACAAGTGAACAAATGGCATTCAGTATAATTTAATTATCCTTTAATTTATATGCCACTAGCCGCCACTGATAGAAATCTGTGATGGTATTTAACAATAAATCTTAATTACCCTGGAATTTAATTCTCTTCAATTGTTTCATAATTTTCTTGACTTCTGATTTCTTTATATAAAATAATTATAATATGATGGATAAAACTAATCTCTTACTCATTTGTTTCCAAACAGTCATTCCATCTTTTTATAAATATATTCTAAATAAATAAAAATGTACATATTATATAGTAAATATAATTATTATAATTTGGTATCTTTAAAGACCTTGGCCAAACAGCTTTATTTTATTTAAAAAAACAAAAACCAGTTGGCAGCAGAAAAACAAAAAAGAAGGGTTGAAAATTGATAGAACTGAAAAATTACAGCTAAATCTTGAATGCAACACTAATAAGAGATAAAATGTATTTTTTAAATATAAAAGAAATTATGTAGATATTGGCAGCCATATTTATATACATATATTTTATTTGTAGTTTTTTTTTATATTTATATTATTTAAGTTGTAATATTTTTCAAGACAATGAAAAAAGAACATGACACTTTTCGCTCTCCTTACTTTATTTTGTTCATTTTTTATGTAAAATTCAAAAAAAGGCATATAATACTATTATATAGCTAAAGAAGTTTTCGATATTGGTGCAAAAAGGAAAATGAGAAAATAATTAGGAAAAGTAACTTATGCACGTTATCTTACGAATTTTGTAAATTGTTTAAACATTTTATAAAATATATTTTTGTAGTATTTGAAAGATGCGTAACTTAAAAAGAAAGGATATGTAAGTTTTTTTTGTTTGAGTGAATTAGTAAAAGAAAAAATGAAAATTCAAATAAACTTGTAAAGCTTCAATTGATATGTATCAAAAGAAAAACTTTTCAAGCGAATGTGTTTTTACCTATAATGAGAAATATAATGAATAAAATATTGCGTGATGAAGATTTAAGTTAGGTAATTCAGCTAGAGTATGACATTCAGACGTTTATTAACTATATGTAATATACAATACGTACATAATATACTATGTGCCATTTTTCCATATATCTCTGTGTTTAATTCTATCTATCCTTTTGTAATTTTTTTTTATATATAAGCATTTGTTTTATCGCTAATACTTCCTTTCATATAACACAAAGAAAATCAGGTTTGTTAAGATTAACAGTGATATATTCTTTACAATTCAATGTTTTACAGTGTAATGAATGCAAGAAAGAAGACCAAGCTAAAAAGTTATAAGTGCACACACCCATAATTAACAAAAATGAAACATTCACACCCTAAGAATATGTAGACTGTGTGTGGTTCGCTTGCCTAGAATCTGAGTAATCACATTCTAAGCAGCCCTCTATAATTTGTTTCATTTTCAATAATTGTGAAGTTTTAACAAGCTAAAGGCACTTTGCTGTGATGGTCACCTGGGTTTACAAGGCCGCAACTGCTTAATAAAGTAATTCCAAGAACTCCCTAATATCTTTCAAGTTAAATAAGGTAAGTTAAAAGTAGTTTTCAAAATTACTGTTTTGAAATTGATTGAAATATGATTAAACTTATCCCCTTATTTTGTAAATTGTCAGATGTATAATGATATCAATATTTAGCACGAATCGTTATGACTCTGACAGCGATTAGGTAACGATTTTCCAAATAATATTTATTTCAAATTTTTAAGAGTAACTTTGAAAATTGTGATAATTTAAAATTTGTTTTTTCCGTAGCTCTTCCTTCTTTCTCTCCTATATAAAGTTATAAAATGATAATGATACTCGTCTAGTATCTCAAGAAGCTGTCATTTGTAAATGATCACGTTTATTGATACAAAATGTATTTTGACAAAAAAATTATTTTAATGATATGCAGATTTTAAGGATATCATTACGGTTTACAAAATAGGGAGGGGTAATTAAAACCGTTAACTGTCTGTAAGTTGTAATAAGTTCTGAAAGTTCTAGTAATGACAGACTTAATAAAAATTGCAAAAAATAAAAGCAATAGACGTTCTGTGACACGAATTTTTCTGGAAAGATTAGATGTAAAAAAGGTTATGCTTGGTATTTACATATTTACATTTTGAAAGTTTTAATAGCGTATACTATACAATTAATTGAGTTATATGAACTTTAATCAGTCAGTCAATTGTGTTACTTCCATTCTCTGAATTTTTTATGTCATGCAAAACAGCAACTAAACGAAATTTTAATAAGTTAATTAGCTGTAGTGCCTATCAATATTAACTAGAAACTTGAAAATATTCCATGCTCTCTGTTTATCATTTTAGTCAGTTATTTAGAATCAAATCAAATCAAAATGAATGTAATAAATTTTATTAAAAAAACTAAACAAGATATTTGTCGTAGAAGTTACAAGTCTACCAGTAAGCGCATTTTCAATTTTCCCCTTAATACAAGCACCGATCACATATGAGTACATATCATTTCACAGAACAACTTTTTTACAGTATTTTACTCTTGTCAATTCTTGTGCATACCTATTATAAAAGGTCTATTCTAGACTGTTCTGTATTTGTGTTTGTAATTTAAGTGTATTTGCATGTTTAGTATTAGATTTCTACATTTGTCCTTAAGAACTATGTAGTTGAAGTCTTTTTTTTGCTTCCTGCTAAAAATAATCCAAGCAGCAAGGCAAGAAACTTAACTTCGTCAAAGTTAAACCAACTGATTTTTGTAAAAAGTAACTAAACTGTAACTTAATATTTTCCTTATAAGTTTATTATCTTATGTAGTAGGTCCATTAGGTTTAGAACACCTAAAGATCTACTCATAATCAAACCCCAACCTAGCCTAAATTTTTAAAAAACATTGATGGTAAGAATTTACCGATACTGTACACTGAAAAAGGCCTTCAATTTTTTGGCCATATTTTAGAATAACAACATAGTTTCATCATAAAATACTGCCATTGTTACAGTCTTTTTTACATTTGGGGTTATTACAGGGAATGAAGTTATGTCTTGTTTTACTGCAATATATTGCATAATTTAGCCTAAAATTGATCTTAACCAAACCAACTTACTTATGATTGAATGTAGGTAATATTTGACCAAATCAAGTCTTAAACATTATATTTACAAGGTCAGTTCTAAGGGATAAATCTAACTTGTGTGGTAATAAAAGTTGCCCTGAAAGTTTAACTGACTTAAATTTGCCCTGCTAATCATCTAAGTTAGAAGAAAGGAAAAACTACCAATTGAATCAATCTTACAGTAAAATAGTCTTATTCAAACTAAACAAGTTAGAGACAGAGAGACGTTCTTCTTGTCACCCTGTCAGAAAAGTGGTGTATTAACTAACAAAAAATATAATTTGTCACTAAATGTTTCTGCGCATATTTACAATCCCTTATATGTCCATGATGGGTTGTCATCAATTAGAATTAGTTGTTCTTTCAGCACAGCAGCTAAGCAATTGCACTGCCATAGAAAAAAATTGTAAGTTACATTTTTGATTGATAATTATTGCCAACAGGTGAAAGGGACCAATCACAAACACAGGAAGGATTGTAAATATGCGTATGTAGAAATGTTGGCTTACTCACTAAGCTCACATGGCCAAATCTTAAGTGACTTTGAGATTCAGATTTGGTCAAAATAATATAGATTTTGGAAAATTCAACCACAAGTGTAAATTATCTTAAACTTAGTTTTCTTCAAAATCTATTTCTTAAACTGGTTGATATTGCTAACAGCATTATTATACGGCCATTTTCACTTAGCACAAATAAGTAAATTTAACTATGAAGTAGAAATATTTGGAATACAGGACTTTGAGGGCTAAAACTTTGCCCTAATTTGCTAATTGGAAAACTCCAGTGTACTAGTTCAATTGGTGTTTTAATCAACCTCAACGTGTTGCCCTAATACCAGATTACCAAGTTTTTGGATACATTTTGCATGAGTTAGTGATTTGAATTTTACTTTCAAAGTTCTTGTGCGAAGTTAATGACTTGAACTTTTATGAAACTTGAAATATCAAAAATGGCTAGAAAGGGTGTAACTACATAATCAGGTCATAAGTTTTGTCCCATATTTTATTGGTTTTTTATACAATCTAGGTAACCGTTGAAAACAAATAAAGATATGTCACTTAATGTTCCATCATTGTAGAATACAAAGGTGTCGACAGTTCTGTGATAGGTTGTTAAATTACAATGGTGTGGAATAAAAAAGAAGATCGTGTTGCCGTAATTGTTTTACACATGTGTGAGCATTCAGCAACAATTTTTAAATTATTGAAAAATTTGAAAATCACACAGAAATTTATTTATCGCACCATCAAGCAATACACTGAAATCTTCTCCGTTGCTGACAAACCACGCTCTGGTCGGCCTTGCACTAGTCGAACACCAGCATAAAAGCTGTTGAAGCTCTTATTCGCCGAAATCCTAGATGAAAACAGAAATTGATGGCTTTGCAGATGAATTTGTCAAGGGGATCCTTGAAGAGAGTTATTAATGAGGACCTCAATTTTCATACTTATTGTAGACAAAAGGGCCATTACATCATGTTTAAAGAAAATTAGGCAAGAAAGAGCAAAACTGCTTCTTCATAGGTACGCAGATAACAAGCATCGAGAAATTCTTTTCACAGATGAGAAAATTTTGCTATAGAAGAACATTTTAACAAGTAAAATGATACAGTGTATACTCATAGCAGTTCTGAAGCTGCCAAAAAGGTTCCTGTTGTTCAACGAGGTCATCACTCGGCATCTGTGATGGTTTGGTTGGGCGTTTCTTATCTGGGGACCATACAAGTTCATTTTTGTCAAAAAGGCGTGAAAACTGGGGCTAAAGTGTATCAAGAAGACATTTTAGAGGGAATTGTAAAGTCTCTGAGTACCACTATGTTTAAGGATGAGCACTGGGTTTTTCAGCAGGACTCAGCACCAGCTCACAAAGCAAAATCTTTGTAGGAATGGTTTTGTTACCAAAATATCAACTTTAGTAGACATGAAGATTAGCCCTCATCAAGTCCAGACCCTAACCCCTTAGACTATAAGATCTGGTCATATTTAAAGGAAAAAGTTTGCTGTAAAGCCACAGGAATTTGAAGCAGCTGAAGGCGTCTTTGGTAAATGCAGTGGCCAATATTGATATGAATATGGTACATGCTGCCATAGATGACTGTCCTCAAAGATTAAAAGCCTGTGTACAAGCACGTGGAGGCCATTTCGAATAAAATGTAAATTGACGTGTTCATAGTTCTATTACAGGTTCATATTCTAATAAAATTTTGTTTCTTGATTTCATTTGTTTTATGCAGTGTTGCTTCTATCTTGGGACAGAACTTATGACCTGACTACTTATATGTTATATATATATTTCTAAAGGCAGTGAAATACAGACTGTGCCAATAATTTTTTCACATATATTAAAACATGGCATTGATGAAGATATAATACTGAGCAATCAACATTAAATATTTAGCTTGATTTTTCTCAGAATTTTTGTTATACAACCTTAGGATTTATTTGCATGATCATAAAGGGAAGAAAAATCATTATTGGATTCCACTACTAAAAATTGAGATTGTCATTTAAATTTTTTTGTGATGACACAACTGAAAAACAAATGAAAGTTTGAAGGTGAATTGCACATATTAATGTGTATTTTTAAAAAAACTAAAATCGACCTATTTCAGCGTTTTTAAGAAAATATGTTGAGTTTGCTTTTCTTTATAATATTCCATACTTTAATCCCACACTGTATAGCTGAAATGAATTTTGTGTTTTTGTATTAATAAATGGTGAGCAACAAATTTGGTTTTTCATTCAGTTAATTAGAACCCACTAAAATGGAGTCTATTAACAAAAAAATAAAATAAAATTTGTATCGCAGTCTTCTTAAAATCAATTTATTAGTTTATACTTAAGCAAAGTAAATTATTGCAGTCAGGGCCAGCTGGAAGTTTTACGGGGCCCAGGGCAGCACAATTTTGCGGGGCCCTTAAAATAAAAAAAGATGAAACACTGCATTATCAGGCATATTCTAATTTGTTTCTTTTAAATATTTACAAAAAATTAGAAATTTTATTTGTTCTGAACATATCGATACAAAGAATTGATTATTTTTCTCTCAAGGCGGGGAGCCCTGGGCAGTTCAGCCGGCCCTGATTGCAGTAAAGTTTTTAATTAATTTTTAAAACTGCAAAAAAAGAAATAATAAAAGAACATTTAATTATTTAGTATTAATGCCATTTCCCATGTGTTTATATTGTTAAATAAGTCATTTTGTTGCATCTGTTACATTTTTGAAACTTTTTTCTTCCTTATTTATATGTCCTGCCTATATATATATATATATATAAAGAACTGCAGAACTAATTTTTTATAAACATCTTAATTTCAGGCTCGAGGGATATTTTTTATTGAAAAGAAACAGAGCTTTCTGTAGTGTACTCTGATAAACCAACTTCTCCCATATGTGAATCTATTTCCACTCAGGCTTTAGCCCGTGTAAGCTCTGTTACATCAAGAAAACAGAAGATGAAGGCTATCAAAAAGGGAACAAGTAATAAGAAGTTAATACCATATCAGAAAAGTAAATGGAATCTTCAGAATTTCAATGAAATGTGCGATGAAATGTTTGATTATTATATTATTATTATTATTATAATCTAAATACCTTAAATTACCCTTGGGTGTTAAGTTACTATATATTATTTTGTGTCACAATTTTTATGTTTTTCTTAAAAAATCTTATATGAGTACATACACAAATGCACACTTGGATTCAGAGAAAAAGACTCTACAAGAAACAGTTGAAAAAAATATGGCATTGCATTTATAAAAAACACCTGACCATCGTTTCATTGATACTATTAGTTTATTTAAAAAACGATCTAGCTGGCCTTGTAGATTTCTCAAAATAATTTTATTTAGTTTTTAAATCAAATAAATCGGATAAAAAATAACAAAACTACAGCATGTTTCGTTTCTTGTAAAACAGCCTGTATTTATCTCCTGTAGATATAGGGTTACTCTATATTGTGTTTTATCATAAAATGACAGTTGTTTATTGAGATTTATTGATAATTTAGATTATACAATTTCTTACAAAATTAACCAATAACCATTTAAGTAGTTACCAGGTATTATAAGCGATTATATCCTTTACGACGTGATATAATCATTAATCACTTTGGTATTACCTACCGCTTGTCAATAACAAAACAGTACAATGCAAAATCCAAATCTAGGGTCACTATTTTTAGAATGCATTACAAATTGTTTTTTTGTTGTTTTTATTTAATTCATCATATAATCGTAACAAATACCACTCTTGTATTCATTATTATCAGAATATATTGCACTGATATACTCAACATATTATTTCAGAATACCACTTGTGCTGCGGATTCGTGGTGTTCCGAAACAATACGTTTCATGTCAGTGCAGTAGTATATTTGATAATACCGAATAAAATCGTGATATTACTACTGATAATATCAAAAAACTAAATGACATTAACACTGACAATTGAAATTACAAGTCTGATATTTGATTAATGTGTGATTTAAGAATTTAGACATGACTTGTACACTTCACGAATATACATCATGGTCTACTATAGTATATATTTTAATACGGTCATTGGTTTACCCAATCGTCTCTGGCACGTGCCACTACTTGTATTTGTTGATTTTTATGAGGGACCCTCTGTGAAATACTTAAGTAGTCAAAGTCATAAACGCACTATATATTTTGGAATACTCTATTTGAGTTTATTTTTCGAACTTATGCTGTAGAATAAAACACTGATTTCTAGGATCTTAAATACATCTGACAACTGTGCAGTGACTACTCTGATTGCTCTTGGCAACACTGAATTTATATCAAATGTCATTTGTGAAAACAACTTTCTTCCTAACCTCTTTTCAACGTGTTTTTTATTTTTCAGTTTGAAGCTTTTAATTAATAAACAGTTAATAGTATTTATTCATTAATTAAAGATGCCATTAATTATTATGACAGGAACCCCATGTAGTGGAAAAACTACAAGAACAAAAGAAATTAAAAAGCACTTTGAAACGCAAGGTAAAACTGTGCATGTTGTAAGTGAAGAAGAACAAATTATTAAAGCTGGATTTGAAAAGAACTCTTTTTATCTAGGTACAACTAGTCAGTTCACAATCAATCATTTATTCTTTCTAAATATCTATTTTGTAGATTCATCAAAAGAAAAACATATTCGTGGATTAGTCAAATCTGATGTTTTAAAACTTATTGGCCCCAATTCTGTTGTCATACTAGATGGATCAAATTATATTAAAGGTAATTAAAAATGTTGCAATTTCTTCAGATTGTATTAATAAATTGTAGGTTATAGATATGAACTCTATTGTGCATCAAAGGCAAATAAATCCACACAATGCACAATATATACCTTGATTAATCATGATGTATCATGGGAATTCAATGAGAAAAGAGAAGTGGAATCAGAAAAATATAATCGTGAAACCTTTGATGCTTTAATAATGCGATATGAGGAACCCGATTCAAAAAATCGTTGGGATTCACCTTTGTTTATGATATATCCTGATGGTACCTTAGACTTCTCAGCTATTTCTGATTGTTTGTTTAAGAAGAAACCTCCACCTCCAAATCAATCTACACAAAATGTAATTGTAACAATTTCTTATAAATTTTTTAAAATTAATTATACTTTTATTTTAGCCACCATTAAGTGCTACGAACTTTTTATACGAATTGGATAAAATAACTAAAGAGATTACAGATGAAATAATAAAAGCTAAATCAAAGGGAGCAGTAGGAGAGTTTCAAGTACCAGGATATGATAACTTAACGATAGATATTTCCTCTATAACAAAAGCACAATTGATAATTGCAAGAAGACAGTATCTTGTATATTCCAAAATGCATGCCCCAGCAGTTAATCAAATACCACAATTGTATATACAATTTTTAAAGACAAGTATTAGTTAGAACATTGTTATTTAAAAAATAAAATATAATTTATTCGTTATTGTTTTTATTAATATGTACTCTATATTATAATGTAGCATTCACTTTTTACCTTGGGTTGTAGGTGTCAAGACAGCTTTAATAAATAGGTATTGGGGAGTACCAATAACAATAGTCAGGCACCATTGTTTTCTTTAAAGAAAAACTGGAGGAAAATGAAACCTGGATAAATTTCAGTCTTATTATTTGGCAATACAAATAAAAAACAGTGGTGAAAAGTCTACCAACAGCAATTTTATTATACAGTGTCATTCAAAAAGAAGGGAACACTCAATAACTTGTTTATCTTGCAATTGACAAAACAACGGTTAAATAGTTTGTTGTCTGTGAGCATGTGCTATTTGGTGGTACTTTCAAATCTTTTTTGCATTTCCAGTTAAATCCAGAGTTCAGAGTTAGTTACCTTTTTAACTAAAGGTTACTTTTTGTCTAGTTTGTAACTTTTTGTTATTTTTTTTATCTTCCAGTTACTTCATTACTTTTTCAACAAAAAAGGTTCTTTTTTGAACTATTTTCAAACAAAACGAAAAATTCTTAAAGTTGAAATGAAAAAAATATTTTTCTTTAATACTGCTACAACAGTGAATTTTTTCCTCTTTTTTTTTTGGGCACACGAACTGTGAAATGTAACATATAGATAGTGTTCTTGTTAAATTCAAAAATCTGAAATTGAAGCAGTAAAAATTGCAAACGTGCTGCACACATGAGATTCTAACAACTTACATGAACAAGATTTTTAGTTTTGCCGTTCAACAAAATACACTGGCGAGCAAAAAATTTAGATCACTGAAATTGTGATGTTCTAAGCTTATGTTTGCAAATTGTAAATCATCATACTAGTAGGTTCTGAGTCATTAGTTTTCAGAGAAATGTTATCTGTGAGTATGGAAAAGACCAGGAGAAAGATGTGTTCCAGTTTGTATTGATGAGCGACTTTCATTTGGTGGTGGGTCGGTTATATTTAGGCTGGAATCTCTTCACAAGCATGCACAGAGTTAGTCTTCATACAGAATGGCTCCCTGACAGCTCACAGATACATTACGAAAGTTCTAGATCATGTTATGCCTTTCATGCTCACCATGAGCTAGTATGGCATTTTCATGCAAGAGTTGTCAGAGAATATCTGGATGAGGTGGGTATTAGGCGGTTTGATTGGCCAGCACTCATGCTTTTTGATTCAGTATTGACTATTAACACTGAATTACAATTTACAAATATAAACTTAGAACAGAAAATAACAAAAAGAGCGACACAATTTCAAAGTGACCCAAATTTTTTACTTGCCAGTGTATGACCTTTTTTGTGGTGCTGTCAACAAAAATAAATCATGGCCTACCCCACTGTTTTATAATTTGAAACATAATAAGGTTATAAATTAATTTAAAATTAAACAGAATTTTCTATTATATTGGAGTCAATCGTAGAAAAAGTGTGGTACATGCCTTGGGCCATAGGTGTATTTTCTGGTCTAAATTAATTTTGTAGCCCAAGGTGTAACTGATATTTATCTCGACTGAAAAACTACGTTTACAACTCTTGATTTGTAAATAACTATATACACATTATTGTCAGGGTAGCTAATATGAAGGTTACTTTTCAGTTACTTTTTTAAAATGAAAAGTAACATTTTCAACTGTTTTTTAGTAGAAAGTTACTCTGAACCCCGTAAACCGGAAATTAATATAACTTTGGTTTTTTAAATGACACCTTGTATTTTTTGTGGCATTTTTGATTCTCCAGGTTTTTCTCATTCTGCACATATAAAATTTTATAGGTGCTGCATAAGAATGTTTTGCTCTAAATCCCTCAAAAAGTTTGTAAGTGTTCAAGACAGCTGTTGTCTACATTTAACTATCATAAAACAACAGACAGCCTTTTAGAACGCAAAAACTCTGTGGCCATGGAAAACAAAACGTAGATGGTGCCATAAAAATCAAGTATGGATGCTCGGTAAGAAATGAAAATCAATTTCTCAAAATACATTTTTTAAATAAATTTATTAAGTCGATAACAATAAAATAAATAAGCTCGCTTAGGCTTTACTACCTCCATCAACAAACATAAAAACAAAACAATATCAAATCTGGAGAATCTCTCAGTGTCTAGTTTTATTTGTTTCCGATTGGGGAGTCAGCACTGTTTCTGGGGTTGCCGAATAACTTAATGAAAGAATCAATATTAATTTAAGACGATAATGATTCAAAACGAATGTCTTTACCCTTTTATAAATGTGGAGAATCACTGGAACAAGACCGAACAAATACAGGAAATTTAAACAGATGTCTTGATACCAGGCAACAAGAAGAAATTTCAATTTTATCCCACAGACTTGAAGGGAGGAAACAACAAATTAGTGATCGAAAATAACAGTCACACAGTTTGCCAGTAGAATGAATGTCTAAACTGTATCAAAGGCAATATGATGATAAAAAATACATCTTGCACGGAAATTCAAACGCTCAGGATCGACTTAAACTTCAAACTAGTGAATTTAAAAATATAATCTTATATATTTTTTTATTCAAATTAGAAGTTTTGGATAATTATTTGGTGAAAATAAGAGTTTTTAAACGGAACAAGAAATATCTGAAAAACTTATTAAAACATATTGATTTTAAAATAAATGAACAGAGGAAGTTACTAAAATTGTGGAATAATCTAAACCATAAAAAAAGGCAATTTAAATAAAAAAAGTTTAAGAATTAACAATTTAAAATTTAATTAAGTAATTGTGCAGATCAAATTTAAAATCTGACCAGAATTTGAAATATTGGCTTAACAAAATGAAAATCATTAGGTATTGAGATTAAACAACGTTTTTTGTACCGACCTAACTTAATTGCATTTTAGCGGGCCTTCAAAAAACATTTAAACATAACATTTTGATTATGAGAACTGCTTAATATTGTTGAATGGAAAGCATTAAAAAGTGATTATTGAAAGGATACTTGAGATCCAATTTACATTGTAAAAAAAACGGAACATTGAGCCTATGACTGAATTATAGATTAGATCCTAAGGAAGGAAAATGGCTTTTCCATGTTCCACTCCCAATACACCTAATTTTAACTTGATTAAATGAATATTAAAATGAGACAGTTCTTACTGTTTTAAAAAAGAAAAGAGTTTTAAGAAGAAATTGAAACCTCTGTTAATGCAATGCTCATGGGAAATACAAACTACTATTTACTGTAATAACTTTGAAGTGTTTAATTATATTGATTAACAGAGTTTTTGGTTCTTAAACAAAACTAGGTAATCCTTATGTAACTTTTCATTCTGAATTCAAATCTGCTTTCAGATTTTTGTCTATCACGTGCAGTTTTTGAAATATATGCATTTGAAGTTCCAGTGGACAGTGTAATTATTACATTAGGTAATTATGTATTAGAGATAAGAAGTTTTGGAAATGAGGTAATTGCATTCCGCATATATTAGAAAGCTATTAAGATGTCATCAACAGGTATGTCACTCTGATAAATATTTGTAAATATTATTTCAACTTTCCGTAAGTGAGATCACTTATGTATGAACCTGTTCAGTGTTAGTACTGTTTTGTGGAGCGAGTGAAGTTTTACAAAGTTGCATTATCACTGTTTAAAAAAGAAAATTTCTTGTGTTTTGAGTGATAACTATAGAAACATTAATCATGTCCCATAAATGTGCGAACGATCTGGACAGTTTTTGTTACGTTTGTAGAGAGTTTACTGCGCTAATAAGGAGAGCATATTGTCTGTACTCTGGATGTCAAGTTGGAGATCAAGATAAGCAATAGGCGCCACATAGTTGTCGTGTTTCTTGTGCAAAGGTTCTCGTGTATGTATGCCCTTCGCAGTACCTATGATATGGAGGGAACAAAAGGATCATCTAACCGATTGTTACTTCTGTATAACGAAGATAGCAGGCTTCTCTGCAAAAAATAAAAAAATCTGTTGTGTACCCTAATTAAACATCGGCAGTAAGACCCGTTGGCCATTGTATTGATCTTCCAGTTCGTGTGCCACGAGAAACATTTGAAGGATCAGATGAAGAAAATGTCAACATTGTTTCTAGCAATGATCCAGAGTTTATTCCTCCAGATCCCACTGAGCCACATTTGATCACACAGGCACAACTAAACGATTTAGTTCGTGATTTGAACTTGAGCAAAAGCAAAACCGAGTTGCTTAGCTCCTGATTGAAAAGATGGAATTAGTCATTTCCGTAACCGCGAAAAGAAGTTTTCTGAGTTTTATTCTATGGACGACAATCTTACCTATTGCAGTGATGTTCACGGTTTGATGGAAATCCTTGGACGTAAATACAAACCAGAAGAATGGCGACTGTTCATTGATGCATCTAAATTTAGTTCAAAAGCAGTTCTATTGCACAACAGCAATGTATTGCCTTCAGTTTCCATAATATATATTCAGTTCACCTAAAGGAATCTTATGAAACTATGAAATGCCTTTTAACGAGCGTAGACTAGTGAAGAATTTGTGGAAATTTGAAAGTTATAGCTTTGTTATTAGGAATGCAACTGGGATTTACAAAATTCAGTTGCTTTTTGTGCGAGTGGGACAGTCATGCTAAATCGCAGCATTATATTGTGAAAAGTTGGCCAAGTAGGCAGATAGTTGTGGGAGAAAAGATATTTTACATGAAAGCCTTGTGGATAGAAACAATATCTATTTGCCCCCTTTGCATATACAGTTAGGGCTGATAAAGAATTTTGTAAAAGGTATGGACCGTGGCGGAAGAGTTTTTAGTACATAAAAAGAAATTTCCAAAAATCAGCGAAGCTAAGATAAAGGAAGGCATATTTGTGGGTCCCCAAATTCGGGAATTAATGAATGACAGCGATTTCGATGCGATTCTATAAGGAAAAGAAAAAGTGGCGTGAAATTGTTTTAAATCTGTCGTAAAGGGCTTTCTGGGCAACAACAAAGCAGAAAATTTCAAAAACCTCGTCGACGAAATGTTGACAGCTTACCTTAAAATGGGATGTAATATGTCGCTAAAGATGCATTTGCGTTATTTATATTCCCATTTGGATTTTTTCCCAGACAATTTGGGAGCTGTAAGTGATGAGCATGGGGGGCGTTTCCATCAAGACCTTTCAACGTTGGAAAACCGTACCAGGGAAGATGGAATTCGAACATGTTGGGTGATTACTGTTGGTTACTGATTAGAGAAGACCCTAATACATCATTACACAAAAGAAAACTGTCAAATAGAATATTTTAAAGGGTTTTATGTACATTTTGTAACATAAAATGCATCTAATTACTTTAGCATTTTATTTCACAACGAAATCATGTTTTTCTCAGAAACTATACGTGCTAGGGAAAAAACCAAAAGCAGATTTGGATTCAGCATGAAAAAATGATTCAAGATCATCTATTTGTAACTAGGAACCAGAAAAAAGTTTCAATTTTTTAATCAGTGGTATTTATTTTTTTAGTGAGGAAATGTTAAGAAATAAATAATAACACAATTCATTTTAGAATTACAAAGATTTTTATGTTGCCATATTAAATACAGCAACCAAGTATTGCCTATACAAATGTGGTAAGTGGGATTTTAATAGGAAAAGCTTCCTTGAATCCGACAGATGAGAGAATTATTATAGCAATTATGTATTGCCAATAAAACTAAAAAGAAAATAATGACTAGGTATAATAAAAAGTTACTTATTGTTGAAAAGTTTTGTTTGAAATTCCTATAATCAAAATGACATCCATTAATTTAGCAAATTTTGCTTGCGCAAGTTCTTCAATTTTGTTGTGTCTGCTCGAAAAACAAACATTATAATATCATAACTTTTTATGCTCAATTTTGTAATTAATGGTTAATTATTAGAACCGGTATGTTTTGATATTTTATTTATTGTTTTGCTGTTGCAAACAATCTTGTATAAAAATTTGATTACGCTCGAGAAACGTCTGCATATTGGCCTCCTAAGCGTCATCATAATCTCGTTACGAATGTAATCAATTTAATTTTAGCGGGCTATCAGAAGATAACCCCGGCGTATTTGTTGTAAACATTCAAAAAATAGTACAGATCCGTCTAGACATCCTGGTTTCTAATTGGCCTTTTCTTCATGATAACGTAAAGATCTAGTAATAAAACGTTTTTTCTTAAGTTCTCATTTATTTTTATAAAAGAACTTCCAGATCAAGAGGTTTATAAAACTGTTAGATTTTCTAAAACTCTTATGAAAAAGGAATTGAATTCTTCAATACCCTACATAATCATATCCATTCGTATACTTCTTATAGGTCCCAGCAATTTTTTTTATCTCATTTTATCTATAGTCATTGATTTTTCTGTTATCTTAAAAGTTCCTGTTTAGTCTGGGAAATAAGCAATTCTTGGTGTTATTTTTGAGAAAATCCCCCGGTAGATTTTACCGAACGCTAGTTCAAGCGGTTTTCTAGCTGAATATCCATTTTGTAAAGGGTATTTAGGGAGATCCAAGAGACACGCTTGTTGCCTCTATAAAATTGTTTTTGTTACAGGCACTTATCGGACACCGCGGACAAATTTCCAATAAATATCTGTTGCACACAAAATTTTATGCTATATTCGAAAATTCGCAATTACAATTAATTAAAACATCAGCTCATATCTGTCATGAGTATAATAAGTTATTGTTTTGATCTTTGGATGTATACGGAGGAGGATACGCGTTATCTTCAGTAATGATTAATGAATCATAATTGCTGTTTTGGTGTTGCTATTTAAAACGTAAGACTATCGGTATATAAGGTCAAAATTGGTGTTCAAACAATTTGGCAAATCATGCACGATATGGCGCGAATCTTTTCATTAAATATGTAGATGTTTTTTGATATGAATAGAGGTCAATTCTACATTGATAATGTTGAAAGAACGTCTTAGATAAGTAGAATCGTGTTCGCTTGCATGCTGTTATAATAAAGATATTTTGAACAATAGTTTTTATCTTATTATTATTAAAACTCATAATAGAAGAACGTGTACTGAAGATTGTTATTATCTTACAGTAGAAATAACCTTTTAGGATCGTATTCACAATCGCCAATCATTTGCTTAATCTTGCTCTTCAAATACTTAAGATACGGGTTCTTGTTACTATCGATAATGCTTTGCTGAATTTGTTTGAGAAGCATTTTTAAATAGTTAAGTATTATAGTAGTTTTGAAGAAAGAAAAGCTTCTACGAAACTTGTACTGTTCCAAATTTGATTGTCTATCATAAAAATCTCAGAGTGGAAAAACCATGCATATTTTACAGCAAATTTTACTTGAGAGTAATTTCGTTAATTTTCCGTTATTTTGTAATGAAAACGGTAAAATACAAGTTGTATGGTACTTCCTGATTTAACAAAGACAATTAGTCAGAATAAAGGCAACTTGTCCATTTAAGACTAAAACCAAATACAATAATTTAAAATGTGCAAGTAGACTAAACAGGTTCATGTTAATTCTCGTTTTATTTTTATATTTACAACAGAGCTTACCGTAGATCTCTCAATGACGTTTCAACAATACATTTGGCAAATTCTGTGAAGTTCTGGTGACAGCAAAAAAAAGTTTCGAGTAACTCAAAACCTGCAGAACATAAAACATCAAAGTACTAAAAGAACAGAAAAAACCAGAACAAAAAACAACAATTATTAGTGGCAGCTGTATCGAAGCCAGGACAGAAACCAATAGAATTTTATGAAGACTCGTGCACAGCATTTATATCTGCAAAAATACCCTTCGGAAAACTACAAAATGAGACTTTCGCAAAGTTTTTGGAAAAACACGCTAAGTAAGATATTCCAGATGAATCAACAATAAGAAATAATTACGTGGTACCACTGTATCAAATTATACTAACCAAACTAAGGAACAAAGTAAAAAATGCAAATATTTGGGTCTCTTTAGACAAAACGACGGATGTGGGGTAAAGATATATTGCAAATTTTATGAAGTGAAGAGGAGAAAGACATCATATTTATTGACAATGAAAGTTTTAGAAAAAAACAATCATTCAACTATTGCTGCTTTCTTTCATCATGCATTAGGTCTTTTGTGACCAGAAGGAATCCATTATTCACATGTCCAATTAGTTTGCACTGATGCAGCACCTTATGTGCAGAAAGCTATGATTGATTGCAAGTTTTGTGTCCTAAAATGACACATGTTTAACGCATGACTTACATCGCGTAGTTGAATTGATTCGCTCTCTGTATTCCAACGTGAACACGTTAATCTCCTCAGTAAAAAAAGTTTTTTCTAAAAACTCCTTCCGGTTAGTCACGTTCAGGGATATTGCAGGCACCGATATCTTCAACTCCTTCGCCTATTATTACAGGATGATACCTGGATTGAGGCTGCAGTGTATTACGCAGAAAATTTTGAAATGATTAAGAGAATTTTGAACGAATCTGATGTTAAAGAAGAATAAAGCATACAGGAAGCTCTGGAGGCTCTAAATAAAAAAGGAATTCGAGAGGATTTAGTTTTTATTTCCAGCAATTTCAAGTATATTTCTGAAGCAATTTTGTGGCTTGTAAGTGTTGATATTGTGGAGGGTGTACATCGTAAATTAAGCAAACTTAAAAATAAAGTGTTTATTAAAAAGTTTTAGATAACAACAATAGTTTTAAACAACTTCGAAATGTTAACAATATATTAGAAAGTTAAGCTACTGTAGATTCTAGTATCAGTCACTTAAGTACTACAGACTTAATTTAAAGTTTGTTCCAATTATTTCGTGCGACGTCGAAAGAATTTTTTTCCCAATATAAGGCTGCTTTGTCAGACACGAGAAGAAAATTTCTTTTCGAAAATTCTTTCTTGTTATAATTTTGATTTATATACTGTTGTTTTTTATTATTAGGCCTAGCTGTTGAGATTTAATTTAGTGCACATTGAAAGCATATCGTAAACGTGTTTAATGCATAACTATCCTAAGTCTACTGATCATAGAGATAAATGGAGTCGAATCAAAATGCCCAGCATAATAAAATATACCTACAAGTGCAGTGGGAGCCTCGGTGGCTCTGATAGTTACGCATCTGACTATCAACTCAATGGTTGAGGGTTCGAACACCAGTTTTGGGGCAGAAATCATCAGTACTTCAACAGAATGTTAACGGGCAAACCCAAGTTTGTGATTTCCTGATATAATGAGAAATGTTCAAAGAATATACACGTAGTATGCCAAGATTAAAATTGTTATTAAATTACCAAGAAGAAATAGTCACTTATTCTGAAAAAACAGCCAAATCAAATAAATACTAATAACTTTAAAAGTCTCTTTCAGACATCAAAAGTAACATAACTGCATGGACGTTTCTCAGAGTCTCAGTTCTAATACCTATTGGTGGACGCCACCAAGACTTTTAATACGAGCACGCAAATATTCAGTTGCAGTTGCAGTTAAGTAGTTAATGCTGAGCTAACAGTAAATGCAACTTTAAATAATTGTTCTGAATTATGGGTCGTATTTTTCTACAGTTCTATTTCCTGCTCATATTTAAAGTCAAAATCAGGATCAAAACCTTACATACTGATCAAATTAAAAATTCAGACTATCAAGAAAGTATTTTCAAGACAAAGACAAAGTCGTGCTAATTTTAGCAACAAAAGCGCGTGTACGTAACAAGAAAGAAGAGGTGTCTATGATAATTCCTACTATACCAGAAGTGTTTTCAGTCAGGTGTTGTTTGATTCAAATTGGTTCCTTTTACTTTTTAGGGTTTGTAATATTTATGTTAATTCAGAAGTGACAAAGGCAAGGTGTAAAGATTATAAGAATCTACACAGAGATGAACTGGGGTACCAGATCTTTCAGTCGCACATAATTCTAAAATGCGTTAAACAGTTGATAATCATTGTAACGGTAACTTTCAAGTCACCGTTCCATGTGGTTGGTTGAGTGGTGCTTTCGGTGTGACCTCGTATTTTTTTTAGTTTTCTCTCATTTGGAGATGTGTCTGATACTCATGACTTCACATCGAGAAGCGGATTAACTTCTGAAGTGAACTTTGAAACTTTAGTAGTATAGCAGGCGGGACACAGGGTATAATCATTTTCAACGTCTAGTTTAACTTCTTTTATAGATTTTGAAATTTGAACAGCTGTTTTTGGACTACCCCCTGATGTGAATGACATTTGATTCTAGAATTCTGGTTAGTAAAGTTAATTTGGAGATGTTTCTAAGGAGGGTTAAGTTAATTGCAACACTCTGATGATTTGGGGAAAATTTTATTTGTTTTTTGCTTTTTGGAGGATGAAATTATTATGTGATCAGTTGTGGAAATTTATGTTAGTTAATATCTCCTTCTAGTTTTACTAATTGGTTTTTTTGGATGCCATTGATAGAGAATTCTTTTTCCTTTTATATCGAGACTGGGGAATCAACTTGAGATTGGCGATTGGCTGTGTGACCTTTTCGAGGGGGCGCGGCGGGCTTTCGAAGATAGACCGAAAAATTCTATCTCTAACGCATTGCGTCGATCAACGAAAATTGCCACCTGTGTAGCTGCTATTTAAGAAACTTAATTCCTCTATAGCTGGTGATGATAAAAAGGAAGGATAGTCGTTAACCTTATGTCCGGCACCAAGCAGTCCGCACGCCAATCCGCGGCGATGATGTTATTCGGTGGTGATGGCGTAGCAAGCCGCGCGCCGGATCACCTAGGACTCCAGACGACCAAGGTAACCTGTATGAGAGTATGCCAAAGGACATCCAGCAAGCCGCCAAACAGAGGCGACTATGGAAGTGATCGGAGTGACGCAAAAAACGGTTCCTTTCAGAACAGTGTTGGTATTGTGTGGTGAGATGTGTGGAGTATGTATATGATTAGAGTAGTGTTGTGTAGGTGTCTAGGTGTGTTAAGAGTGCCGTGGACTAGTGCGGAAGCTGTTCCGGCATTTGTCTTCACCACTAGGGGAAAAATGTATTGCGCGTATACGGGGAGTATATATAGATATAGTTCCCGTGCTATTTGAACAGCTTCTGCACCAGTCCACGGCACACCATACACACCCAGACACCCACACAACACTACACTAACATATACACACTCTCACACTTCTCATTACACAATTCCAACACCGTTCTGAAAGGAACCGTCGCGTCGAACTCCTCGTCGTCTCTGTGTGACGGCTCGCTGGCCGTCCTTGGGTATGCCAACCATTCTGGGCCATCTACATCAACACCGGCGGGGATTGCGGAGGACCTGTTTCCGGCCTGCTCCACCGTCGCCACCTACCATCACCCCGTGGGCGTGCTTGCGGGCTGCTTGGTGCGTGACATGACATGACTTGACAACGACAACCACCAACTTCCTTCTCCGACGCACTGCTCCGTCGACTTTCCCATCCTCCAACATTCCTCATTATCCAGGCTTAAGAGAGGTTAAGTCCTCTAAGGAGCCAGCCGCCTACGGCGGTATTTACGTTGACTTGCTTGCTTGCTTGCTTGCTATTTGAACGAGCCACGCGACTCGGCAACGGTGAATCCGATCGAGACGGGAGTGGGGAGTCCGTCGCGGCCGGAGATGGGTTCCTGGAGGAGTTCTTCCGGTGGCGGGAGGCCGTATCTCGGAGTCGGGAACCGCTAGCGAGACGGCGCTCCGGCACCAGCAACCCAGCAGCCGAATCTGGAGCGGCACGGATCGAGTGCGGATTTTTTTACCGCGCGCACGTGGGCGGACCGGGGGCGAAGTTATTTCGGTCGCCGGTCACGTTCCCCAAGGCGTACAAGTAGACGGTCGTATCTCTTTAACGGCGTCTACTACGGAGACGGGACTTTGATCGTCGGGCGCGGCGGGGCAACGGCTTTCCAACGATCCGGGCGCCGTCGACGGGACGGGATTTCGGAAGATCGCGCGGGACCGACCGTCTTTTGTTTTTTAACCGGTATTCCGGGTGTCGTTTGCGGGCGCTGCGGATAAACGGTGGCGGCACGGAAAGGTCTGTCCGGTCGGTGGCAATGTGGATCACTAGAGCGGATCTTTGTTTACAAACGCTGAAAGTTTCAGGTTGATCGGCCGGTAAATAACGGAGCTGTCGCGTTTTCAGTATTCGTGTTATATGCCAACGTGCATTGGGTAACGTTGAAAAATTTGAAGATTTTAAATCCTTGGAGTGGAAGCGAGACGGCAATATACAAATCGCCGCACGCGAGAGAAACACGGGTACAGCTTATGATTTTACGTGTCGCATCTATGTCGTCGAGTACGTCATTGGGCGTCGAGTCTTGTATTTGTTTTAAAATTGTTTTGAAATAGAGAGAGAGAGAGAGAGAGAGAGAGAGAGAGAGAGAGAGAGAGAAATAAGAAATAAACAGAACGAGTTTTCGAACCCACTTCGGATTTTTTCCTTTCATAATGGCGGAATAGGGGAGGCCCGTCCGAACCGCCCGGAGGTCTCCGATCGTATTCTGTTTTACGGGAAATATTTTGTGTCTCGGGAACAGCTGGTGCTATCGAGATGAGACTTGGACCTTTAGGTGTGGAGAAAGAATGGCTTTTAAAAGATGTGTGCGGGATCGACCGTCTTTTGTTATTTCCACAGATATTCAGTATCTCCGAAACGACAGTACCTGTCGAGATGGAACTTTGATCGTTAGGTGTGGTGGCGCAGCCCGAGATGGGGACCCATTCAAGGGCGCAGCCCGATACACAATAGTTTTGACTCATTCGGTATCTCAGAAACGACTGATCCTATGGAGATCGGACTTTGCTAGGCGGGTGTTGTGGGAGGTAAGCCTCGCATAAAATGCCTGGATGACCGGCAGGGTTTTGTTTTTGTTTGTAGGCACCCCGTATCTGAGAAACAGCTAATACTATAGAGATCGGACTTTGGTGGCAGGTGTAGTGGTGGAAAGGCTTGCATAAGATGCGTGCGGGACCGACCGTATTGTGTTTTTTGTTTTGGTAGACAATCCGTATCTTTCAAACAGCTGATGCGATACACATTTTGTTTTTTGTTTGGGCAGCGGAGGTCCACCCGCGTTCACCCCTAGTCTTTATTAATTGCTGTTTTTGATTTTTTGTGTTTTTTTTTTTGAATAAAAACACTGGCGCCTAATTTTGTTATGATTTTTTAAAATTTTTCTTAATATGCAGTTGAGTAAATTTAGCTGTTTTATTGTATGTATGACCTACTTATCTGCGCTTAAGGATACTTATTGAGATTTAGCCGGCCTAGGACCACAGATATCATAGTTATCAAAGTTAACAATAAATCGTAACGCAAGGCCACTTTACATCATTAATACCTAAAACTCGTGAGAATTCAGCCAATAAGTTCAATAACCAAGTAGGCATTGATCAGAATTATTCATTTGGTAATTTAAATGACAACCTGACAACTAAGTCATGCAACATACGACATGGCATACTAATCTAAAGTTTGTCGTTTAGTATTTTCATTAACAGATCAAGTTTCAGTATACAATAAAATTTCCTATTGAAAAATAGCAAAATCCAATTTATGCCACTAAGAAAAAAATGGAAAATCAAAACATCATACGAAAATTTATATAGATACCAAGTATTAGAAGCAATAAAGTGCCTGTAGAAATTCTTCTTTGATTTTAGAAATTCCCAATAATAAGGAAGTTATTGCCAAACAACAAAAATGGAAAACCTTCTTTTTCTAAGGTTATTTCAAAAACAAAGAAAGATAGATTGAATTTCTCTTTAGGTTATTATCGATCATCCAAATATGTAACTTTTAACCAACCTCATATCGTAATGGTAAACTGTGAATTTGAATAACCCTTAGTTATTTAGATTTAAATTTTTGAAATTGTTAATTTATACACTTCCTCAGAATGTGAAGGAAGATAACTTTAAAGTGATTTATAAACAATAATATGTAAAAAGATATGAGAAAATAAGGACATTCAGTATGAGGACGGTCGTGCTCAGTACTGGGAAGCCTATGACGTTAATAGTGCCCCAGGAAAATGGATTGACATCATTTTTTTTCAAAACTACGTCTATGCTAAAAGTTTTGTCAAAATGAATCCCCAAAAAGAAATTATTTCAAGGTGAAAATTCAGCTTAGACATAAACGCTATCTTTATTTTAATTAATTTAATATGTACTTTCCAAATCATTTTTCAAGTTCAGTCTATGACAGACGAAAGAGAATGTGGACCGATTTTAAGTGGTCAGACTATGTCTTTTTGATAAGCAAACTTCGGACGTCATTTTGAATGCCTTCATCCATCAGAAAGTCGAGAAACTCGCAGGAAATACTCACATCTCCTATAGGTATATAACGAATTTATACAGTTAATATCGATCATTAACACTCAATCACTCTCAATTGTACATAAAACATGTTAAAAAGATAAAAGTATTGTTATAGAATTTGTTCAAATTTTATGACTGCAATAGTGCCAAGCAAAATTTAAGTAAATGAAAATTTCTCACAAGTTTAAGTCTCCTTATAATTTTTGTATTGATACTTATAGTGCATATTTTTTGTGTCAGTTTGTCCAAAAGCATTTTGTTAGTCTTTGATTAAACAAAACAAAAAAACAGGAAAGAAATAAATTTTAAATCACTTTCCTTTCATACAAAAATAAGATAAGAATGGTATAAAGCTGGAGTAGTGGAGTGAGTGTCATTAGGTAATGCTATATTGATTTTGAAATAAGTAGAACTTGTGAAAGCTCACTTAAGTTTGTTGTTCAACTGATAAAATCTTTAAAAATGATATTTTATAACTTAAACTTAAATTATAGCTCTTTTGTTAATTTTAGCCAATAATTATAATTATTAAACAAAAAGGTCTTCAAGTCTAAAAATCCCAAGGTTTCTGATATTTTATAAACACTGAAGATAACATAATAATTACTTGTAAATTAAGTTAAAAACATTGAAACAATTGTAGTTCATAAGTTCACTATGATAAATATAAGGTAGGAAAAGGTAGTCTTTCATTTGTTCCACTGAATTTTCAATTTAATCTTTTCTATATTTTCTTAAGGGCGCTATTTAACAAACTGCATTAAAAATTGTTTAAATTACAACCTAATAATATTAATAAATTGAATATTTTATTAATTTATATTAAATTATATTAAAAATGTTTCTTTTAAATATTAATGGAGTTCTTTGTTAGTAAATAGTTTTTGCATTAAATTGTTATGTACATATTTGTATTTTATCACATACATACTTTGGCAACATAAATTATTTAATTTTATCTTAATAATATATTATTGTACGTTTAATCCATTATGTCCTTTTATAATTGAATACTAAGGTCAATTTTACAGTTAATTACAAAAAAATGATATGACTGTAGTCCTCCAAGTATAGTTATCAAGTATTAAACATTTCTTTTGTATATTATTACACTGTTTGTATATGATGGTTAGAGAAATTATGTAATGTATAGCATCAAAAAAGTTATCTGTAACCGACAATCAGCTGCATTATTCATTCATCAATGTCCAGCACAGCACATTAGTTTATTGTTAGCAGCCAGGAACTGAAGATTGGTTTTATTCTGCTAGTGCTTTTAATATTATTTGTTGTTTAAATTTTTCATATAAACTTAAATTTTTATTATCATCCCTAAACTGGCAAGTTTATAATAATTATTTGTAAATTTTCTTTAATTTTGAAAATAATACAGGTTTATAAAAATGAATAAGTATTTTGGTGGCATATATCATGCATTAGCATTAATGCATCATGCTTATGCCATGAAGTACACATCAGAAATAGAATTTAATAAAAGTTCAGATCTACGTGTAACTGAAATGGAAACATTTGGTTTTCGATATTTTACTAGCTGGAATATGGTATTTATATTATGATTTTATTATAAATTGATACATTTTAATATTTAATTTTATTTTTAGATAATACAAACAGTATTTCTTGTATTTGCAGTAACAGCTGATGTTCTACATTTATTTCCAGAAAGTTTCAGGAAATATGAAAAAACACTTTTGAAATTAAAAGGGTACATTTTTACCACTCTTATGTTTCCTTGTACGCTGTTCGTTTGTGGTATGTTCTGGGGAGTCTACACAATAAACAGAGAATGGGTGTTTCCTGCCGTACTTGATGGTGTTTTCCCAGAGTGGTTAAATCACTCTATGCACACCAACATTTTAATCCCAGTAATAATAGAAATTTTGATAACAAATCACCTTTTACCAAGCTTCAAAGCAGCTTTCATTGGACTTAGTGTTTTCATATTAATCTACGATATCTTGTAAGTTATTTTCTCTTTTTACTTTTTACATTCATCATACTTTAAGTTTTGTTTTTTTAAAGATTTTTCTTCACTTACTACGAGTATGGTAGATGGTTGTATGGATTATTCTATGTATTCACATGGGAAGAAAGAATAGTTTTTATGATACTTAATTATTTAACTATTGTGTTTATTATGAAAACGGGTATTATCATTCAGTATTTCGCAGGAAAATGTAAAAACAATCTTTTCCAAAACAGCAAGTTAAAATTAACAAAGGAACTATAATTTTATATTTAAATTATAAAATTACGAATTTAATTTGTGGGACGACTATTAAAACATTTTAATAACTTTATAATCAATATTGCACTACTTTATAGGTATGTTATATTGATTCTTTCTGCTTCTCTGATCAATAATTGATAAAACTGGTTTGAAAGAATATAATAATTCAAGAAAATAGGCTTGCTAACAATCAAACGCGGTTTTATTTATTTTTTATTTCCTAATGTTTGTCTTGCAGTATAAGATTCTACAGATAAATTCTTAAAACCTGTAATAATACTTTTATTACGACCAAAGAATAAAAGCAAATATTCTACAAAATGAATAATAAGGCCATATAGTTAATACTGTTACTATTTTTAATAATATCTATCCAACATAGTAGAGATAATAACAGAACAATGATTTGTGTACATTAAATTGTTTTATATTAGAATACCTAATGCATAGTTTGTATAATGCCTTTGCTAAAAGCAAATACTGAGAAAACTAGTTTTAATACTATATATAAGCGATCAAATGCTATAGTTGTAATTATTTATTATAAAAGGATATTTATCGCAATGAAAAAGCAACTTAATGATAGCACATTTACTATATGTAAGACTTTAAAATGAAAGAATTTCTATCTATTTATTATATTTATTGGACTTTTACTATTAATATTTTAAATATGTAATAAAACAGTATCAAAATAAAATGTATTTATAGAATTATTGTTTCTTTTTTTTTCCAATTTTTGAATTACAATTTAATAACTACTATTAAAAATTGTAATATGTAGTTTTATTATTTTATGTAATTTTAAGAATAACACCAGCAATGTTTAACCACAGATTCTGAGGATCAAACAAGGAGCTTTTAGGGAAAACTGAATACATCCACTTTTAGTACTTTCCTAAAAAAGAGCATTTTGTTGAACAGGGTAAACGATGAAAGATAAAAAGCTTTTCCCTCCTAGTTGTGTGCTTTTTGATGAGAATAAAATGTAGCATGTCCTGTTAAAAAGTACAAAGTATCTTAGCAAATATGCCAGGAAATAATATGGATTTATCTGGTTTTGCTGGAAAAGTTATTTATTATAATTAAATGAAAAGCTTGAATAAAGCTGTGTCCCATAACAGGGTAGGTAAGATTTATTTGATTTACATTTTCAGGAGACTCAAATTTCAACCAGTACAGTAAGGCATGGACAATGTGGCTATTCTTATTCTGTTCTCTGGATCCATCACAGAACCACCTTATATAACTCTTTTGTCTTGCAAAGATAGCTCCTTCAAGTGCGAAAGTAAAGCAGGTCCAATTACTGTACAGCCACGTGACGCTAAATTTTCGGTCCACAAATAAAATGTGGGATTCTTGGAGTCCATCTGAACGCAATAGAATGAGTATAAACTTATTTGATGTGAATAGAAAGCTTTGCTAATTGGGGTTCGAGGAAGTGGCTGTACCTGCTGAAAGTCGAAGCAAAAGCTCAAGACATCTTCTGAATTCTCCTTCATCATTTGATAAAAAACCCTTGCCCTTTTAGTGTGAATACTGTATTGTAAAAGAAGTTCCTTCTTTGTATTTGAATCCTTTTTAATTTTCATTAGATGTTTTAGTCTTGTGCATAGACCGCAGCAATCTGATGCTGGGGGATGAAAACCCTATATTGAACTTTGTTAGACACACTTTTCTGAACTTTAAATACATAACTTTATACTAACTATCAACGGTATTGTTATACATCTGGAGCAGTTTAGATATGCTAAAATAAAAAAGTAAGTAAATCCTTTTGATTTTGTTCTGTTATAATGGTTTTCCGGACCTCTACGCTGTCCAATAAATTTTTTAACTTTTTCTCGTTTAGTAACAGTTTTCGCAGACATACGGTCACCACCACGTTTTTCTTTTGGTGCTTCCCCTTGGCTAACAATTTTGCCATATGATTTATTCTGTGAACTGTTAACCCAAGCGCAGGCCGAAAAAGTCCATGACACACCCTACCACCAGTGTTGTCTCATTGTAAAAATTAAACTAGCAAGCGATTGTGATCCTTATGGTTTTAATACATTCTATTTTAAAACAAGCGATTTCGATCCTTCTGCTTTTAATACATTCTATTTTGAAGTAAGCGATTTTGATCCTTATTGTTTTAATACAGTCTCTTTCAAAGCAAGCGACTTTGATCCTTATTGTTTCAATACATTCTAACTTAAAGCAAGCGACTTTGACCCTTATGGTTTTAATACAGTCTCTTTTAAAACAAGCGACTTTGACGCTTATGCTTTTAATACATTCTATTTTGCAGCAAGCTACTTTGATCCTTATTGTTTTAATACAATCTAACTTAAAGCAAGCGACTTTGACCCTTATGGTTTTAATACATTCTACTTTGAAGCAAGCGATTTTGATCCTTCTTGTTTTAATACAGTCTCTTTTAAAACAAGCGATTTCGATCCTTCTGCTTTTAATACATTCTATTTTGAAGTAAGCGATTTTGATCCTTATTGTTTTAATACAGTCTCTTTCAAAGCAAGCGACTTTGATCCTTATTGTTTCAATACATTCTAACTTAAAGCAAGCGACTTTGACCCTTATGGTTTTAATACAGTCTCTTTTAAAACAAGCGACTTTGACGCTTATGCTTTTAATACATTCTATTTTGCAGCAAGCTACTTTGATCCTTATTGTTTTAATACAATCTAACTTAAAGCAAGCGACTTTGACCCTTATGGTTTTAATACATTCTACTTTGAAGCAAGCGATTTTGATCCTTCTTGTTTTAATACA
>VTPC01001110.1:104598-131132 GCA_011009095.1 Ignelater luminosus
CAAGCGACTTTGACCCTTATGGTTTTAATACATTCTACTTTGAAGCAAGCGATTTTGACCCTTACTGTTTTAATACATTCTCTTTTAAAGCAAGCGATTTTGATCCTTATTGTTTTAATACAGTCTATTTTAAAACAAGCGACTTTGACCCTTATGCTTTTAATACATTCTATTTTGAAGCAAGCGATTTTGATCCTTGTTGTTTTAATACAGTCTCTTTTAAAACAAGCGATTTCGATCCTTATGGTTTTAATACATTTCATTTTGCAGCAGGCGACTTTGACCCTTATTGTTTTACTATAATTTCTCTATTATCTTAGTTATGTATGAAATGAAGTCGCTTGATATTTCTGTTTGCAGAGCTGGGTAAGTACATCATAAATGTACTTAAGTACAAAGTACATTTTTGTGTAAGTACTTAAGTACAAGTACTAAGTACTTTAAAAAAGCAATGTATTTAAATACAAAAGTTAGAAGTACTTTTTTAAATTTATTTTCTCAGCAGTATAAAAATTATAATAAAAATGATATGATGAAGGTCTTTATGCCAGCCACAATATAAATTTTTAGTTAGTTTATATTAACTTTGGTTTTATCTTCATAATAAAAAATAAAATATAAAAAACTTTTCCCAATGTAAAATTCAATTTAAAAAACAAAAGAAACGGAACTAGGCTCATCAGCATCTACTTACATAAGGAATTTTCCTAAATCTACGGATAAAACATCGACAATCTCTAGTAGTAGCACCATCAGATTGCAGTCTTCACAAACACCAAAAGCTGTATCAAACACAGAATTAAAGAATAGAATAAATGCGACTTGTGATATATCTGAGAATAGTGTAATAGAAAAATTTACATTTTATGCAAAAGGTAGTACTTATATAGATTGAGGAAAAGTACTTGTACTTGGAAAAGTACCTGTACTCAGTGCCGGTCCTGGCGGAGGGAAAATATGGGGCAGCGACAGCGAAACGAGGAAACATTCGAAAAACTGTTATCGTCAATTAAATCAAATTCAATGCTGTAGCGAAGTCACAGCGGGTCACTGTCCAAGCGATACTTGTTCAGGTCTCTCAGAACTGGAGCTTACTATGTTCCTGGACCTAGAGCCTATGCTATATGTCCACACATCTGCAAACTGGCATTAGTCTGACATCATAAATCAGCTGTTAAAGATATACAATAGTAGGGTTCTTCTTAAGAAACTTTTGGAAGGCTTAAGTCTTGACTGACATAATATGACAGCTATTAGGAGATTTACACAAAATTTGCACAGCACAATAGTAAGCAGGTATCTCGTACCTCCGAATAAACAGCAAAGGAACTTGTAAATGCAACTTGTAAAGCAAATTGTAAATTTTTAATGACATATTGTAATGCTCATACCCTAAATTTAGTAGTAAGCGATGCAGCACAAAGTAGCGGTGAAATCGTAGATTTCTTTGATATTGTTCAAGAAATTTATAATTTTTTCTCAGCTTCCACCCACAGATGGGAGATTCTAAAAAAGCAAATAACAAATTTGACTGTTAAAGCTTTAAGTGATATCAGATGGGAGAGCAGAATCAAAGATATAAGACCATTGCGCTACAATTTAGCAGAATTAAGGGAGGACCCCAATCACAATGCAAAAACCAAATATCTTGCTAAGTCACTGATGCCCAAGATTAGTTCATTTAAATTCATATGTTCTGTTGTTATTTGGCACAATTTGCTGTCAATGATAGATATCGTTAGTAAAATAAAATGATACAAAATCAGAATCTGAGTTTAGCAGAATATTGCAATGCCTTAAAAAATCTCCAGAAGTATATCATACTAGATACAAGAAGTAATCAAAGCTTTGATACTTTTATAAGTACTGCTGCAACTTGAGCCGAAGGAATTGATGTAGAGCCCGAATTTCCTGTTGCCCCAGAAAGAAAAATAAAACGCCAGTTTCTGTATGAATCTGTAGGAGATTCAGTTTCGGATCCGAAAGTACAGTTTAATCTTTACTTTTCTGTTTTGGATTACGCAAAAAATTCACTCAAAGAACGATTTAATTTACTAAGTGAATGCGATTCGCTATTTTTTTTTATATAAATTCAATAAAATGGACTCCAACCTATTAAGGAAATCCTGTATGGATTTAGATATAAAGTTGCAGTTAAATGAAAATGGCTTGTTAAAAAAGATTTAGGCAGTATGAAATTATTTAGTGAAATACAGTCTTACCGTGATATTTTCCCTAATACTAATGCGACGGTAAACCCTCTCGAAGTTACATATCGTGGATGCCGAACTAACCCCTTGTTTTCTAAATTTTGCAATTTTCTTGAGAATTTTTTTAACATTGCCCATTTCTGTGGCATCTGGGGAGAGAAATTTTTCTAACCTTAAGATAATTAAAAGCTATCTTAGATCTACAATGAAACAAGACAGGTTAAGTAATCTTGCACTCATTTCCATAAAACAGAAAATTTCAGAAAAGCTGGATATGTCCAAAATGATAAACGAATTTGCATCCCTAAAAGCCAGATGAATTCTGTTGTAAAGTCTTAGTTATGCAATCTTAGGTATAGAAATATGATGATCTGACTTGATAAGCAAGAGATGTGGTTTTCTATAACAATGTTTGTAATCAAACTTTATTCTCTTGTCAAAACCATGTTACTATCAATAACTTAATTAAGTAAAACTAAGATAAGTACGGTGAGGGCCTATAATTTAGCAATAAGATAATAAGAATTCCTGGCAAAGGACTTGCTCTAGCATGTTATTTTATTTTGTATTGTTACTTTGAAAATTTTTTCTGAATTATTTTGTTGGTGTGGCAAAATTCATAATATACAGAATGTTTAAAGAAAGTGTCTAAATATATATGGGTATATATTTTACAAAAAATTGTTCAGTATTAATAAAATAAAAAGTGGATGTTAATTTGTATTTTATTTAAATATTTCTCTTTTTAATCTACTATTGAATTAAAGAATAATGATGAGATGCATATTTTGGTGTTTAAAGCTGTAAGGTAAGAGCTGAAAAATGTAAGAAAGCAGTAAAAATAAGGTACAAAATTGTAATTAGTTAGTACCCGTTACGGTGCTAGAAGTAAACCAAGGAAAATTGTTTTTGGGGGGGAGGGCGTCAATAATAGTACTTGCACGCGGGTGGCCAGGGTGCCAGGACCGGCACTGCCTGTACTTGTACTTGTACTTTAATATACTGCGTCAGATATATTTAAGTACCAAGTACAAGTACTAATCAAACTTTGGATTTATAAGTACAAGTACAAAGTACATTACCGATAGAATGTAATTAAGTACAAGTACAAGTACAAAAAAAGGATTTATTTATGGTTTTTCAAGTACATTTGTGATGTACTTATCCAGCTCTGTCTGTTTGTAAGATATAAGATCTTTCTCTATTGATACTCTACTTACCTATTTGAGGTTTCTGCATTACCACTTAAATGTCAGTGCCATTGTCACGTTGACTACGCATGTGCAAAATATGGATTCTGTATGTCTATTGGTTATATCATCTAGACATCATCAAGTTTCAAAAGATGTTTTTTTTAAACCATGAATGCATGAAAATCGAAAACTGTACTGCTTGTTCAAACTATTAGTTATATAGTTTGATACTACTTTTTAATTATATTTTGTATTTGTTACATCTGGTCATTTTCCTATTACTCATGCATGCTAATTAAAATTTCTAAAACTCTTCACCAGTTGATTAAAAACATTCACATCAGTAATAGCAAGAAAAAGAAAGACTAGAGATAATCAGAAACAGTTTATTTGTAAAAGCATAAAATAAAAAAATTTCAAACACTTACATTATATGCATGATCATCTATATTAAAACACAATGTTGGCTGCCATTTGAATCTTAAAATTCTAAATATATCGATCAATGATTTAACACTTTCGTTTATTTTTTTCTGTTCATACAAGATGTATACAATCAAAAGAAAAAATGTGGAATACAAATTCTGAATAATTTTATCAACAATTTATAAATAGCAAAATAGGCAATAATAGCTTACCTATATCTTATGCAATTTATTTTTAAAATTATGCTCCTAAAAAAGCAATCATTATATTAACTATACAACACAGTCTTTTTAACACTAGAGACATAAATTATAATTATGCAGTAGTAAACTCAATTGATTCTGACTAACAAAAGTCGGCATCATATATACACATGTATCGCAAAATCATAATAATAATAGGTACATTATAAATAGTGTAATATAGCTATTTTTATGGAGTATTACAATTTAAATGATTCGATTTGGTTTCTGTATTATAAGAAACTGAATACAATGACGCATTAGTCATATACATATTTTTAAAATTTAAAGTATTTAGATAGCCACTCTGTAATGTGATACATAAAATTTTGATATCTTCAAGCAAAACCTTTTTGGAATAAATTAATCAATAATTGATTCGTTGAAATAACTTTTCTCTCGATAAATTCTTTCTTTATTAATTTATTCTCACACAAATAATTTCAAATTATATAAAATAATGAAAAACTAACTATCTACAGCTTGAGTAGTGCTAACATTAGATGTACTTGTATTTGAACTTACTTGGACCTTTTGAGAATAGGCAGGAGCTTGTACAAACGTGCAAGAAACAGGCGTTGGTAAATTAGTTACATTTTGTGAATAACTAGCAGTCATTTCAACTTCAGGTTGATAACTTTGTTGAGGCAATACTGGTTGTTTTTGTTGATGACTAACAAGCGGTTGGTTACATAAATGTTGGTTTACGTGCGGAAAACGGATTCTTATGGCATCAACTACATCTAGTAGATTTTTGGAATCCATTGCTAATACATGAGCAGCTGCTAACATACCCCTGTAAAAAAAGAAAAGTCATTAAAGAGATTGAAGTTATTTGCAAGGACGAGTTTCTTTTATTAACTCTGTTAAGATAAGAATATCTGAAAGAAATACTGCTAAGACAGATAAGTAATGTTTGAGAAAATCTACTTATTATATTCATGCATTCAAAGTAGGTGCTGATACTACGATATTCTAACATGTTAATAGTTGAATTCTTGCAACTAACACAGCATTACTGGTTGCAGAACGCAGTTGAAAAGTGACATCACAGTTCCATATAAATTTTTGTGAACTTATAACCTCAAATTAAAAGCATAACCTCTATTGTAGGCTGTATAATCCTGTAATACAGAGTGATTGTAAATGAATGAAGATGGTTTGAATTTGGCGCCACATTTAAATTATTTTCATGTTGGCACTACTTGTTTACTTTTTTTGCAATCTTTCAAATAATATAATCTATCTTTTTTAAGGTTATATAGTACTGTTTGTTATTATACTTTGTAAACAACACAGATTTGACAGATTGCAAAAAGTAAACAAGTAGTGCCAATATGAAAATAATTTAAATGTGATACCAAATTCAAAACTATCCTCACTCATTTACAATCACTATAATTATTATTATAAAGTAATGTAAATACTCAACAAAAAAAAAACAAACACTTAATGTTGATATTGAAAACAGTATTCTCCCATAAGTTACAAAAACATAGTCCAAAAATGACAGTTGTGACGTCATTAGTAACTCGTGAAAACAGGACTGCTATAATATTCGTTTTGCAGAAATTCAACTAACACGTTTGGAAAATTAGTTTGGTTATCAAAAATGACAGCCACACTTTCAAAGGTTAATTGACAATGTTCACTGTCATTGTGAGCATCAGTTTAGTTAAATGAAGTTAAGGGAATGTATACTTACTTTCTATATTCTGCATCTAATGTTGTGTTACTATACTGTTGTGCCAGTTTCATTGCACTTACAAGTTCTGTCATATCTTTAGAAAGAACCTTGTGTGCCATTTCAACTTCCCGATGGGCTGAACTTGGAAACATTGGAATAATAACGTCAACACTAGCTAGAAGTGCTCGAAGTTCTAATCCAACATTTCTAACTAGTTCCAAATACTGATCTGCATGGGATTGTTGTACTCCTTGAGATAATGTCATTACGGCTCGTACAACCTGAGTTGTGCAATCGTACACTTTATCATTTGTACGATCAAGATCTGCAGTTGGTGTAGGTTCTGATTTCTAAATTAAAAAAAGAAATGTGTATTATAAATTTTCACCTAAATATACAGTTAAACTTACTTTTACTTTTTCTTTACTCTCTCTTTCTTGAGATTCTCCGCATTCGGATCCACTATTAGGTGTTCCCGTGCTCTCATTTCTTCCAGTTAGTGTAAGTGTACTAGTTACCGATCCTGCAGGTGAATGACTTTTACTGCTACACTGTGATTCAGCACTACTTTGTAAGCCATTTCCACTTATTGACATACTGGCCATACTGGAAGATAGCTGATAAGGTGTAGAATTTGAATATGTTGATGATAAAGGACTAGAAGGAAGAGATGATAATGACTGTGAATAATCACGAAGATTATCCATTTCTGACGAACTCATAATACTCAGACGCTTTTTCTGTAACATAACATTAGTATTAATATAACTGACACCTCTAAAGTATTTAAGGAAACCTACCAAGTTTGTTTCAGATTCAACCAACCACTTTGAATCTTCTTCAGATTCAATTTGTTGTTGTCGAAGTTTCTGTTCTAATATGTGTCTATTGTATTCTGATGTTACATCATTTTGTACTACTGCACTCTGTAGTAATTGATCACCATAAATTGACTGTTGCGAAGATGTAGGCTAGAATCAAGTAGTTAATAATTTAGAGTCAAGATTTAATTGTATTTCAAATTTAAATTATTATTCAGTCATGAGACATTTATTGGAGCAAAATGACATAAACATAACCTCACTTTTACATTTACTGTTTACATTCAGTCATTCTTGTGGTCAATATTAGGGACGTATGTTCTTATATACACAACAGTAACAAATATGACATTTGCTGATGGACGAATAAGATGTGCTTTAATAATGATTTTTATGGCATTGTTGAGTAAACATGATGTTAACATATTTCATCTTTTAAAAAACGATTTGGGTCATGCTAAAAGTAGTGTCTATTTGCTATTGAATAAACATATTATAATTAACATAATTGTACCGTAAATCATAAAAGCTGCCGAGTAAGAGCCTTAATAAGTAGATTTTATCCAGAACAATAGCAATTACCTCAAATTGGAAGTTATTTCATTTAATCTGTATCTCAATGTGTATTTCTAATTAATTGTGATCCACAATTTTTACTTTATCAATAAATAATGAAATCTAATTAATGTAAATTGAGGTTATGATACATTTATACACACAGTCTTATAATACAGATCTGGAAACTCCATAGAAAATTTAGTGGTAGGGGAAGATTGCATATTGAAGTCAATTTTGGGTCACATTACTACTATAAGCAGCACCAGTCCTGCAGTAAACTTAGTCAACATAACCTAGTCATGAAGGCCATGAGATGACCTATGCTTGCCATACCAAACAGATAAGAGTAATTACATGCAATTTTCATGATATTCCCCAAAAAGGGAAGATTTCCTCGAGTTGGTATGTTGTTTACAAGACAAGTGGGATGAGCAGGGTGCTGTAGACAATTTGTTAACTTGAGGGAATTTTCCAACGTTTGGGACTGGAGCTGTACATAGTAATTGATTAATCGAAAGTTTAATTATTTAAAAAAAATCAATTATTTCGATTTATCAATTATCTGATTATTTGATTATTCAATTAACTGATTAAACGGATTATTAGAAATCAAGTTGTCTGCAGTTTTTAATCAGCCATTCTGTGTCCTAATTAAACAATTGAGGAATTGGATAATTACTGAAGGAATTGCTTGTTTTAGTTTCTCTAATTGTTTAGTTGATTTGATTGTTTACATTATTATTTAAGGGTTGTAGTATTTTAGTCGTACCCAGAACTGATCGTCTTTCTGTTCATCACCAAAAAAGCATTTTTGGGCCAATGACGTATTTACAAAACTTGTCTAAGAGAAAAATTTCTTAAACAAAGTTTTTTAAGAAGGAAAAATAATCGGCGGATTGTTGATACAAAAAAAAAACAAAATGCTTTTACCTAAGACTTTATATTTGTTATTCTTTTTCTATTGTTTATTATTTTTTTTGGAGTACTGTGGAGAATCCATACTCTTAGAACCTCCTCCATAATAATAATAATTTTAATTATGCCTATTGATATTTTAAAAATGAAATAAACAATAATGAACGCAAAAGTGTCAATTAAGACATAAAAAGAACTTTCTGTCAGTCACTTTACTCAAGTAAAATTATGTTTCTGATTGGTCGATGTTGCTTGTTATTGAAATTAGTTCACATATTTTCCAGAGTTTTTCTGAACTTTGTCTGGCAGTGTTTCTAAATTGTTAATGTATTAATTTAATAGGGGAAAATCATCAACCAAGAGATGGCGCCAAATTTCGCCAAAATGATGGAAAAAGAATAATCATCAATTACAATCAATGTTGGCAAAGCTGGCTATAAATCTCCGGATTATAACATTTATTATGGTTTCTGGCGATATATTTTACTGTTGCGGCAACAGTGTGATCACCTTCAAATTAGTTTTTTAAATTTCCAATAGAGCTCACGACAACTGTGCTTTTCTCAAAGCCAATTGATGGTGATACAAAGTACCAATACCAAACAAAAAACCATCACAAATTGAGCTCAATCTACGTTAAATTTGACAAGTTTAATGTCTGTTTATAAGTTGGAAATTATTAAAATTTAAATTTTAGAAAAAAAAGTAATTATCAATGCCTTGTTGAGTATTCTTTATTCTTTGCAAAGTTTGTATGAGCAAGTGTATATTTTCTATTACCCCATCGTCATCTTCATCAGTTTTATAATTATTTTTTTTATAAATTGCTATAAAACTGATCTTGTAGGGTTGTGCAACTGTTTCTAAATAAATCGGGTTAACCCTAATAACTGTATCATGTAATTTGTATGATCAGATCAGAAATAAGAGTTAAGTTTCCGAAAACGCATTATTTATTACTTTTTTCTAAGATTTAAGCTGTAATAACCTCAAACTTATACACTGATGTTTAAACTTTTCAAATTTAACGTAAATCAACAGCGCCTCTAGCGGAGAGAAAATCGTTATTGAGTTCAATTTATGATCGTCTTTTGTTTGGTGTTGGTACTTTGTATCACAATCAACTGGCTTTGGTTGTTCTCCTATATTATGACTCTTTTCTGAGTTGGTACACCTGCGAAAATTGGTAATACTGTTAGAGGTAGAAATGAACTAAATTAATTAACCTTAAATAATTAAGATGACATCTGTCAAAGTCAAGTTGAGGTTATGCAAAATACAAAAACTGACAGAAAACAAATAAACAATTGCAAAAATTGATTTGTTTATTTGAACTACTTTCAATGCAAATTTTTAATTTGTATGTTAACATTTTTCATTACCAATTTAAGTTCAGTTAATTTACTACCAACTTAAAAGCAATTTGGGTTCTTATAATAGCTGATTATTTAGTAATCACTTATTTGCATAATGAATTAGGTACTGATTTAATAATTAATCGATTATTCAACTATTCAATTAATCAATTATTCCAATTATTTAATTAATTTGATTATTCAATTATGTCGATTAATCGATTATTTCAATATTTCGATTAATTGATTACTCTATCTATTTGGTGTGGCAAGAGTATAACTTTTCATTTATCTGCGTTTGTTGTCTGAGTGATACTGCACAAGCATGAGAGTTTTGATAATAATAAAATTAAAATGATGACAACTTGTGTAATTCCTTCTTGTTGAAGAAGAGAGAGACAAACGATGTCGCAGGTGAAAAAGTTTGGGAGTTTACAAGAAAAATAATAATATTATTAAATTTGGCTTGTGAGGTTCTTCAATATTGTTTTGCAATAACTATTTATACTAAAAACAAAGTTTATAATTTTTAATTCAACTCCTAGTAATTCTTCATTTCATTGACATTTACAATATAGTCCTAACTAAAAATGATTCCAAAGCAATTAAAAGACTTAGGAGTATTATTTAATATTCACAGATTCTAAATGATTTTATTTATTTCAAAGTTAGTGGAGATATATATTTTGATCTTTGTATTTGGAGCATGGATTAGATGCAACTACCAAACCGGCTTCATGAAATGATCTTATTCCTTCCACTACAATGCCCAGAGTCCAGATCTGTCTATAAGATTGTGCTTATACATTAAAACACATTCTACAATCAATATTAAATCCAACAGCTTCATTTTACAGCAAAAACTAGGTTTTCTAGACTAAAACCATTAAATGTACATGTATAATTCAAAAAATAAAGTTTCATCACTGAAAAAAGTCAAAAACATATTTCCTATTTAAACCTGCTTTTGGATTCAACACTGTAGCTTTATTAAATCTTAGTAGTACTTCAAACGAGATGCAAAACAATTCAATTTATACAAGCAAAACCATGCTTTCAAATCAATTATGAATAAATTAGAAAATAAAAAATATTCGTGCTTCATGCCAATTAAATCTTAAAAAACCAATAAAAAAATTTAACATTCTCTACTAAAATCAGGGACCCAGACCGAACAAAAAAAAAATCAAGAGCCAGATTGAAACCCATATTTTTATTTGAACCGAAATCGCAACCATTATGTCTTTAAAGGGAGAATTTTATTGGTGAACCAATTTTTTCTGGTATTTTTCAGTTTTTCTCAGTTCTATTTAGGTTCATAATTTGAAACTACAAAATGGAAATGGCAGTTTTTCTTTTTACATCCATAATGCTACAAATCACCGATTTGTTGATATAAAAACACAGAAAACTAAAATCTGAATTACACATATTATATTTTTGTCTGTCTTTTTTAGCTACTCTCAAAATTAAATCCGAAAATAAAAACTGACATATGAAATTGCTATATGCCCAAAAGATCTAATAATGGATATTATGGAAATTTATTATTTTTTTCTTAATTAAAATACCTGGAACCAATAATAACCATAATTGACTGAAACCTGCACTAGAACTGGAATGACAGTGTTATTCCATTTGGCTCTGGGTCCCTGATCAAAATTAAATACGGAAAACAAAAAGAATAACTTCAGCGTGCAATTTCTAAACATCGATTCAAGCCATGCCTGAAATCGAACCTGGATTTTAATTTCTTGTGATTTATCAGTTGGAGCAACTGATGCCATTTTGTGCATATAATATGGTTGTTTATGAGCACAACTTTTTACATCAGCACCCCCGAAATCATAAATGTTTTCTTCATTCTGTTGCATCTCCTTTGTAGGTTGAGAGAATTGATATATGGTAGGTTGTGGATGATAATTTGGTATATTATCAGTGTCATATGTAAGAGTTGGAGCTTGTGAAAGTGAATAAACAATATGTGAATTACGCTCTAAAGAACCAATTTTTGGAGAGAAAGTACCACTTTGGTTAGGTAAATGTATAGTTCTTTCTAAAGAATCCATTTTTGGTGAACCAGTAAGGGACTTTCTTTCAAGCGACCCCATTTTAGGGCTAAAAGGTCCCACCTTATCAAGACTACTACGAGAGCTGCTAATTTTTCGTGCACTTCTCTCTAGGGAATTCATTTTAGGCGAATAATGACCTGTGGTATCGATATGTACATTTCTTTCTAAAGAACCTGTTTGAGGGGTATTAGTACCACTACTTTTAGATGGGGTGCGTTCAAGAGATTTTTGTTTCAACTGTGTTGGTGTTGGATTTGCACCGTTTGGTAGTTCAGGGTCAAGTTTTTTGAAATTTTGTAAAGCCATTGGGCAAGTTTTCAAAATAGGTTCTTGTTCCTCATTGATTTGTTCAAATTCTACAGATATTGTATTAAATACCGAAGCTGGTGTTATGTATGCTGATGGGCAGACACCGCGTGATTCATTCTCCTTCATTAAATGGGCTAGGACTTCTGGATTTTGTGCTACGATGTATGTCTGAGGTGCTGCAACTGGAGGACTGATATTGTTTAATGAAGCTAATGATGATGAATCCACACCTAAATATAAGTTTTGAATCAGAAAATTAGTCAAATAAGAAGTGTTAAATAGTAATAAATACCTTGCATTGGATACCTTGAAGGTTTTGGAGGGGGTGGTAAATCTTCACCGGATCCCCAAGACATGGCAGCTACTCTACGATTCTCTCTTCTCATTGTTTCTTGAACAGCAGATCGTTCATCCAAAAGAATCTCACTGAAATTTATTTATTAAATAAGATATGAAGCTTTGCAAAATTAATAAATAAAATTTTAAAAATAAAAAGATTGTACTTGCTTTAAAATTTCTTTGATTTCCTTAAAACTAGGCCTCTTGCTAGGTTCATAAGCCCAACATTGCGACATCAATGAATACAATCTTGGAGGACAACCAGATGGCAAAGCTAGACGTTCACCATTTTCAATTTTACCAATTACATCATTATTTTTAATTCCTTGGAATGGTTTAACACCCAACATAAGAATTTCCCACATGCACACACCTGAAAAGCATTTAGATCGATATATTACACTTCATGTAATTGTAATAAACTAACTCACCAAACATCCACACATCACTAGCCGTTGTAAATCGTCTAAAATTAATACTTTCAGGACTCATCCATTTAATGGGTAATTTCCCTTTTGAAGCTTTATAATAACTCTGATCCTCTCCCATCCACCGTGAGAGACCAAAGTCGGCCAATTTAACACACGTATGCGAACTAACTAATACATTTCTAGCTGCTATATCTCTATGTACAAATTTCTTACATTCTAAATAACTTAAAGCTGTAGATAATTGGAATGCATATAGTATAAGTGAAGCGAGGTCTAAACGATTTTTATTATTTTGTAAATACGCTCTCAATTCACCTAATTTGGCCAATTCCATTACAATCCATACAGGAGAATCTGAGCATATGCCAATTAATTTTATTATATGTTGATGATCAAACTTTTGCATAATATCTACAAATGTAAAATATTAAAAAAAATTTAAAAGAAGAGATAATAAACCTTACATGCTTCTTCTAAGAATTTCTCTGTTGTTGGCAAATCAGCATCTCCTTTACAAGTCTTCACAGCCACAGGAATAACAGAACCATCTTTAGCTTTATATATACCTTTATGAACGTCGCCAAATTGTCCTTCACCTAATATATCACGTAATTCTATTTGTTTTCTTATTAATTCATAATTTTTTGCTGTAACATTAAAGTATGAATAAAAATGTTTAAACAGAAAACTTTAACTCTTACTTGTAGGAGTTGAATAATCTCCTTCTTCATCAACAATTTCAGCATAGTCTTCTGAAAGCATCGTTCCATGGATGTTGTCTACATTATCTTTTTTACTAGATTTATGTTTTGGTGGATGTGCATCTATAATTAAAAATAACAAGAATGAACTTTAGACTTCAGAAGTCTGATTTAAAATAATTTGTTAAAGTGGACTAAATGAATCATTCCCATTTTTACTCTAGTTTAAATATATGCAGAATAATTCAATGTTCTTCATTTTTTTTTAAAAGCAAGAATTAGATTCTAAATAAATTACACCAGCATAACACATTTCTCTAGTAAGTGGAATAATCTAAAAAAAAGGTCTGTATGAATAATATAAATAAACAAGAACAGGTTTTTTAAGCGTTACATTTATCGTAAGATTACTATCAACTTTTTCTTGTAAATGGAAATTCTTCAGAATTTACATTCAAGATATTTTTAAATTGTAATAATTATGAAGTTTATTGCCAGCAGTGGTGTTATTAACTGGATGTGCTATTCTAATGGTTGTAGTATTTATTATTCAAATTACTTTTGTTTGATCTATACGTCACACTTCCTGTTACCTTTTTACTATTATACATAAAGCATAAAATTTATTTACAATAAAGATAGAGATAAAGGTATTAAAATAATAGGTATATTGCTTATTAAACATCATGTATCTATTAAATTATAATATTAAAGATCTATTTTATATTATTTATTATACGCTATGTGTTTAATTAAGCTTTTATAATTCATAGTTGTGCCATTATTTTACTATTAGAAGCTATCTACTTCAAGATTAGAATATCTTCGCCTTTGTACATAATAAGTATAAAAATGTCAATTTTTAATTCCTCTAAGGAAACTAAGTTCAATTAAGGAAGGATTAATTTCAAGATAAGTTTAGAAAGGTCACATGTATAATTTCTTGCATATAATAATAATGTTTACAGAATTGGTTTATTATTACTTGTTTGTTTTTTTACTTTTGTATACTTGTAGTTTTTTTCCTTTTGATAATATTCCTGATTAGAAAGGAAACATCAAGTGTATAAAATTTAAATAAATCCAAAATACAGAGTGTTAAAAAATAGTGTCAAAAACTGTAAGGGCATGTAGTACCCATGAAAATAAGTAGAAAAGTCTATATAAACATGTGTCTGGAAATGCACCTTTTCTGAGATACAGGGTGGGAAAGCTTCATTTAAAATTTCTTGTTTTTTCGATATTTCAAGAACAAGAGATTGGGATGAAATTTTCTCCATGCTTGTTACTCTTAGGTGTTTACTATTCTATGTTCTGTGCTTGATATCTTCATCTGACATGCAGGAGAGGGGGGGGGGCTAATCACCAAATCTAAAGAAAATTGTTGTGCCACTGAAAAACTGATTTGACAAAAAAGCCACTCTTGCATTTTTCCCATATAATGCAGCATTTTCTAGTAAAATTGGATTTTGCAAAATCTCTCAAATTCAATGGCCGATAGTAAGATCAAAAACAAGATGCAATTATTCATATTGTGTTTCTTGACAGAAATAAAGCCTACTTTACTCTATAGCTTTTTTTTAATTTTAAAACTTACTATCACTAACTCCAGAGGCATGTAGAAAGTTTACTGATTTTGCTAGTTTGTCCACTCTGCTTTATTTCTAATTTTATGTCGATTTTTCAACCTTATTTCTTATTGGATTTGTTTCAAATATCCATGGAATGTAGAAGAAAATGTACTAGATTAATTCATTTACTTTCTTAAATAAAAAATTAGTTAAAAAATAATTTTGTTTTGCTTTGATAAAATAAAAGATCTACTAGAGTATCTAAAGCCCTGGTCACATTATCAAATAATTTGATCAAACTTGACTATCAGTCTAGAATGATGACATCAAAATTGACAAACTCAAGTTTGTATAAAACTGGGTGGTCACACTATAAATAAAATAGTTTGGTCAAACTGTGAGGTTAGGTAACCGTATTTGAATTGGTATTTACAAAATACTGCATGTTTTTTAAATTTTGTGAAGTTAGAATATTAAATTAATTTATTATTTGTTTTACATTTTGTTGTTTCACTACTGACCACAAAAAACTGCAATAATACGGAGAATTCTACACATATAGATGGCGTTGTAAAATCTCAACATGGACGCTAGTTTGAGGATTCGAGGGTGTCAAATATATGTGGACCTCTTATAAATACACGAAAGTTCTGCTTTAACTTTGTTTAAAATGGTGAATATTGATCTAGCAGATATTTTAAAGTACGTAGGCATAGCTATACGGCCTTTTAAAGAAGGTGATGAAGTGTTAAAAGCTGGACATATTATTTTATGTGGCAAACAGTCAAGCAAATAGTATCATTGTGCTTGAAAACATCCAAATTAAACGGCCACCCACATAAAATAACTATTACTCTTCATTCAGGTAAGTTTAAGTATAATTAGTAAAATATAATGAATTAATTTTTTATAACTGCAGATGCACTGCAATGGAAATGCTACTGTAGTTGTAAAGCTGAGGCAGCAGGTTGATGTAATATTGTAGCAACACTGGATTGCATACTTATTGTAAAAATAAACAACCAGATTAGGAAGCAAAAATAAAGAAATTTAAAAATCCTGCATTTCATGGCAATGAAAATACAATGTATGGCTTACAACAAGAAAAACATGCAATCCAAGCTTATGAAAATGAAACTGCTGAAAAGTTGCATGCCTGTGGATTAGTTATTAACCCTAACATTCCCTGGATTGGGTGTAGCCCCGATGGATTAATTATAAAAAATAGTAGTATAGAAAAAATAGTTGAGATTAAATGCCCCATAAAGGGAAAAACTAAAAGTGCATATTCATTATTATTAGATGATGATCTGGATTATTTGAAACTTGTAGATAATAAGGTAACTTTTTATAAAAAAATATGTAGTTATTATCAAATTCAATTACTAATGGGCATTTTAAATGTAGTTGAATGTGATTTTATTGTTTACAGTTCTTAAGACATTCATTTGTTGCAATGTACAATTTGACGAGGCTTATTTCATGGAAATTTTAAGCGGCCTTACTTTTGTATATTTCACATACTTTATTAATCTAGATATTACACAGCAAAAATAAATGTATATTAATTATGCTTGTTTTTATTTAAATTAATAAATAACTATTTACAGAAGCTTTACATTCAGAATTTATCTGAACTTAATATAGGTTCAGAAAGATTAACCAGAGCACTTACAATGACTAAAATATCATCTATTAATGGTAATAATGTCCACGAGTACCTATTCTTCAGCAATGTAAAATTCTTGAGTCTCTGAATCCTTCTTTCTACATGAACACGTGCCCTTGCAATTTCTGCGGTCTCTTCTGCTTCTTCTTTAGAGAATTGGCTTTTACCTCTTCCCAGAAAAGGTGGTTGATAAAGTTGAATATAATTTTTCTTACATTCATCATCTATTAAAAACCCCTTATCCACCATTATTGCATCATGCCCAGGTATCAATAGTTCTATTATTTTTTTCTTTATTAAATATTGCCTTGTCCGAAGCTCGGCCCCCATAAGCTTTACTGAGGTAAGTAATCATTCCAGATGGCGAAACGCCTATTAATATTTTAATTGTATGGTCTTTTTTGTAAAATGAGTAGCTTCTCATTCTGCATTTCAAACAATGGCTTTTTTGAAGTGATATTTCAGTGCAATCAAGAATTATCCTACACTTTTTAAATTTTTCAAAACATTTTGGAATGTTTCCTAAAACTTCCTCTTTTGAAGGGAATCTGATGAAAACCTTAAGAAATGCAGCTAGTACCTTGCAAGTGCTGTTAAAGTACTTCTGTGTAGTAACTGAACTAATATTAAAAAGTATTGCAAGAAAGCGGAAACTTAACCCCAATTTTATTTTCATTAATGTTAAAAGTATTTTCTTACGGGCACAAAAGTTTTTAGTGCCAATTCTAGTATTAAGTGTGTTTGATAATACATTGAATAGTGCCATATTTGGAATTCCAGTACAGAATTTTAGCCAATATTCGTTATTTACAATGTCTGCTATATCGAACTTGGAATTATCTATGAATGTATTCACTTGACATGATATGTCTGAAAAAATGGGTGTATTATTCACTTGAAGTTGCTCTTCTTCAACATCAGCTGTATGTTCTGAATTGTCAACATCAACAGTATGTTCTGAATTATCTGTAGCATTTTTGTGATGTCCCTCTGCTAATTCAAGGAGGATTTCTGCTGTTTTTAATCTAGCCGTATCTGCTTGTTGTTCTTCTCTCTGTTTGTAACGACTTGCACGATTTCTTTGCTGATCTATATTGACTTTTCGATCACAACTTCCTCGAAGCAAGTTTATAGAAGGGTAAGCTGTTCCTTTTAAACTTCTTTTTTTGCTAGGTACATCTAATAAAAGATTTAATTCAGTTTAAATGTACGTTCAGTTAATTATGTATTAAATTTACCTGGTAAAATGTAATCGCTTTTTGTAAAGTGTGCACTACATACTTTCATGGAATTAGTTACTCCTTTATCAATTTTGAGTAAGATTTTCCACTTGTTTTTCAGTTTTATATTATTCTGGGGAAACCCGTGCATGGATATTCCCTTAGTATAATAGTTTTTGCACTGTGGTACACAACAATAATGCATTGTATTCTCGTTTTCAAATGGCAAATATCGCAAATATCCTCAAATCAGTAAATTTGTAAATTGCCACCAGAGTGAGCTGCGGTTATTTAAATTTCCCAATTATATTTTTACTGTAAATAATTTTTAGAATAAAAATTAAGTATTATTTTTTAATAATATAATAATTCATTTTAATATTTGTGTATACGAACACCAGATGAGTCGGTATTATTTTGTAAAAATGAACAAAAAAAAAGCGGTAGTAGCTGTTTCAACATTAGGATTAGCATTAAAGCAGAATGAAAATTAACGAAAAGCAAAACAAAGACGAATATGGGCAAAAATATTATCTATAACCTGCTATAACCTTCTTGGTTGCGCGCCTGCTTTACTATTTTTAAATTTAGCCAATCACATAAGCCATCACATCAAACTGACTGATGGATTTAGAAACGCCGCTAAAATTTAGAAAATTTGACCAAACTAAAGGTATGACATCATTGTTTCAGACTGATAGTCAAGCTTAATAAAACTGACTGATAGTGTGACATAGGTTTAAAAGGAAAATATTGTAAAAAATACCATTTAGATAGTCCAAAAGCTAACTTAGAAAAATTAACCAAAAGTCTACAGAAAGATATTAATTCACACAGAAATTTTAAAGCAAATTATGGTACGAAAAGGAGAATCAATATCAAACGGTTTGAAGTATATACAGCTCTGCCCTTTAATTCTTAAAAAAGAAATATTTTAAAAAAAGTTTTACTTTATATTCTGAGGTTTGGTTTTGCAGTTTGTAGTTTTTGCTTTGTCAATGTAAATTCTCTGATTAGAATATTTCTTATTTTGTTACTAGTTATGTTACTAGTTGTTATATTAAATTGTAATGTTACAAAATAAATGAAAGAAAAACAACTGATTCTGATTAAACTTCTATTATCATAAGTAGCCTAATAGTTGTAATAATTAAACCTGCAATTGAATTTTTAAGTTGTATTTTTAACAAATGAAAATAATTACAGTTGAACTTTGATAAGTTGAACCCGAAGTCAACTACAATTTATTAAATTTTATTTTAAATGTCGGCAAGAAATATATAAATACAAGACAGAAACTTGGGTATACTGTTTACACTTTTTATTACTGCTGTATTGCAACTTAGAGAAGTTGGATCTCCATTACCTATTTTTCCAATTATGCACACTCTTTTGCACTTATGTTAAGTATAATTATTCTGTTTCACATGCTCTTGTGGCTTTTCCAATATTAAAGTTAACTCATTGCATGTGACATTATATTTTATGAATAAAAAGCTTTAAGTGCCGAAAGCTTTTTCTGTTAGGTGTCTGATATGATACTTTAAGAAATTTGCAAATTGAAAGATGTCATGTTAAATGACATAGTATGGTTAGATTGCATGCGGTTCGTAAAAACACATCCTTTATAATTCATAACCACCTAAAACTGTTAAAATTGAGCTATTCTTAACTTGACATAGATGGAAATTCCACTAATCAAAGTAACAATCTGCTTTATGTGCTGTAGATTCATTTGAGATATTGAGAGATTTGAGTTATTAAAATTCAAGTAACCAATGTATTTTTACATGGGCATATATGGAGTCAGAGCCATTTTTTGATATACAAAATGCCAAGTTCAAATGCCGCCAGTGACACTATTTTTTTAAATTTAAAATTTGCAAAAAAGTTTTTAATTTTAAGAAAATTCTAAAATACTTAAATAAATTACATTTTTACTTAGATTCTAAAACAAAAATATCTAATAGAAAGATTAAGGAAAATAAATAGAAAATAAACAAATGAATGTTTTATACAGAGATATTCATCACAACTTGCTGTCTAAAGTTTAAATTGAAAAAATGTTTTTAATAATTGAAAGAAAAATTTTAAAAATTTAAAGAGAACTATGATGAATATTCATCTGCATAAAATAATCTATTTTCTTTCTATTTTGACTAATCTAAAATTTTTCTGTTCTATATTCATATGTTTGTGAATTTAAATAAGATTTAATTCATTTAAAGTTTTTCAAGATTTTTTAGAATTATTTGTAAATTTTAAATTAAAAAAAAAATAAAATGTCACTGGTGGAATTTGAACTTGGCATTTTGTATTATACAAAAACACACATTAGTACAACTCTGCAAAAGTCTATGTCTACCAAACATTGCCTAGAATCTTCTAGCTCTTCAATCACTCTAAACTTGTTGATATACTTTGAAATTAAAATTTTAGCAAACTATGCATTTTGCATCCATTAATAAGTATAAACATTAAATACCACTTAAGATTGCTAATGGGTCTTCTAAATACTGATTTAAATTTAAATTTCCTTATATACAGTAAAACTCAACAAAAAGTTACCAATACATGTAAAACTTTAATTAAAAGAAATACTGTCTATATTAAATTGTATTCTGGGATATTTTCCGTAGTTTGCAACTTTACTAAATGGTAAATTGTAGTCTCTATACAAGGACTACGCCTGTTAGATGTGTTGCCTACTTGTAACATCATTATATATACAAAAAACTGTACATGCACTGTGCTTATCAATCATAGTATAATAACAGTGGAAAATTGTTCATTTAAAGTTCTTTGAGTTCTATAATCTAATAGGGTCTTCAAAAGGAGAGGAAAGTGGACTTCTAAAAATTTTTCTATTATAATGAGATCAGCAGATACAAAAGAATTCACTACAAGTATATCATCAGTTTAAAAAAAAGTACTAAGAGCCAATTGTACCAAGTTCAAATTTTAATCAAGGTTCAACTGCATGGAAACCATTATTGTAACAATTGCTTCTAAGCAAATAAGAGAAAGTTCAATTGTTTTATTCATAAATTGTTAGTTTTCTGATAAGAGATGGGCAACTGGAAGTTTTCTGTTTTGGAAGCTTTCAGGAATGTTTCTGGCAATATTCTCTAGAAGATTTTCCCAAAAATTACATAAATTAAAATTTATTGACTTGTGATCAGTGTGCAATTTCCCAATACATTATTATGAAGCTACAAAAGCTGATTTCAATAAAGTTTCAGTTGAGGATTATCCTGAACAAGACCCAAAGGATTTCTCAAAACAGCATTCTAGAAAGTTTCTCAGTTACAGCAAATAGAGATATTTTGGTTTTTTTTCAAATTGATAGACATCCTTTAAATCCACTAAGCTGGCACATTCCATCAAAAACAATGATTATTGAGATACTAAGACATTTTAAATTTGTATTTTGTGTTAGATGTCATGGCACACTATGATGAAAAATGATTTTCACTTCATAACTCCGTAAAACTACAGAATAGCTATGTCAAACCATGTATCACTGAAAAGCATTTAAGGCGTGCAGTTCAGTAATATGGAAAACAAGTAGGCGTTCCATTAGAAAAAATTTGGATTTACGTTTCACCACTGAAGTAAAACGAAAGACAATTGCTAAAATAATTTGTTTGTGTTTTAGAGTAAATTCTCTAAAACACCCTCTTTGCTGTTCTTTTCTATCTTTGCTCATTCCTGAGATATTCCACTTTAAAAAAATAAGTAATTTCGTTTTTAGCAAATATCTAGTAAGCTGTGAACCTTTTTGAAAAAACAAAAGCATAAGTAAATTGATCTCCAAAATAGCCAAATTTCTTCTAATTTAACCAACTTCATATCTCTTACAATTTCCAAGATCCCAATAGTGAGCATCGAAATGTGGACACACTGTATAGAACATACCGGTTAAATTTGTATCATTATATCATGTTCTGTATAATACATACAGGCTGTCTTAACAAATGCAGAACAGGTATTCTCTCATTTTTTTGTTCTACTCATACACTTGCGCAAAGTACATTTATCATATTGCTTAATAGAAACACAAAAAAGCAAAAATTCCAAACTTAAATTAGATAAGATTGTTGGTATTATATAGCAGATACAGTACTCTAATACACAAAAGAGGATGATACATATTATCTCATGAACTATTCTGCACATAAAACTGAAAATTTTGCAATTCTCTAATAATATAAAAAAACTAATTTTACTGCCAAACGTATTAAAGAATTATACTAACCTTTACAAGGGCAAGGAAACTGTTTCCATACAGTAGCTTGCAAACAAATAATATTCTAAATGATAGCATAATAAATCACTACTACTAATAATCTAAAGTAATCACATACCAACACTTATTACTAAACACATTTATTAGACATAAATATAAAATTCAAAATCTTACCTTTCCTATTCCAAATTGAAGTTAGCCTTCCGGAATGTAACCTACAGTATCCATCGATTAAGTCTGCTAAACTCTCGGCAGTATCCAAATTCGGACAAATAATAAATAAAATTTCTTGCGCTCCTGCCACTCTCAATTGCAAAGTTGCTTTATTATGTTCATCACAATCACTGACTAGTGTATGTATAGCTTGTATTTGTTCAAAGTCTGCTATTTTAGACGTCTTCGACTCTTGGACGGCTGTATGTGAAATACCGATATCTGGTCCTATTACTAACTCAACAGAAACGGCCCAACTGCTGCCCAAATCAACCCTGAATCTTTCTTGATCAAACTTATAATACATTTTTAAAATGTCGAAAAATTTAAACATACATTCTACTTCACTAAGCTGACTGAACTTTTTAAAATGCGTCTGTATACTTTTCCTTAAAGTTTTTGGTTTCATTGTATCTAAGACTATTCTAGGTAAAAATTTGTGCATTCCTACTTCACGTTCCAGATATTCAAAATTCGATTTTTTATCCAACGCTACTTGAGGCATGTCTTTAAAAAAATATCTTATTTCTAAACAGCAGAGTTGAACGGCTGCATCTTGATCTATGTTTACATGTGTTGCATTTAAATAATCATTTCGCACCTGGGGAAAAAATGTAATAAAAACTAGCACATAGAAAATAATAATTCATTACTAACCTGATCATAATAGAAGAAGAAAGTAACTTTATCTTTTTCATAGAGTTCGCGGAGATCTTCAGGTAAGTATCGTATTCGCAATTCATATCGCCATTCTGAAGCAGGATATTTCTTGAAGTATTTTTCTTGTACTTGATACATAGTTGTGTCTTGATGTAACCAATGTATCTGTTAAAAGGAGATCACTCATAGTAGTTTATTAAATCAAGTTGCATCTTAATATTTTGTGGCTTGAATTAGTAGTAAACTATCTAAAGTTATGCTTTAGATTAGATATATAAGATTGCTAATTTAGATTATGATATCAAATAGAAGCAACCTAATGTTATACAGATTCGTAGTCTGACTTCGCTTACCTCAGTATACATAAAATAAAGTGGATTAAAAAATCATTCATTAAAATTGGAAATGATAATAGAGGTTAGGAGAAATTTAATAATGTTGGGAGAAGTTTGATGATTTGCTATCAGATACTAGTACAATTTGGTCCGAAAGGTTTTGTCAGGGTTAGAAAAATATTGCAGATAAAGAATAACTCTAGTCAGCCAAAAATTTTTACAGGCAACACATTTTGACCTTACTGCACTACATTAGACTATCACACAATTATGTTGTCTTTATGACTCAATACAGTGAAACCTCCATAACTAGAAATTCAAGGGGTGCGATTATTAGTTCACGTTATAGAAACTATGAGTTATGGAGAATTACGTGCAATTAGTATATAAGTGCAAGGGAACGCAATAAATTTCGAGTTGAAGAGAAATTCGAGTTACAGAAGTTCGACTTATGGAAGTTCCACTGTATAATGCTTTGCAAAAAGAAAGCATAAAAAAAGATTTTCATTGCATTCAAGGATTAGATTCATTTAAGTTCAGCCTGTTTTCATTCTACACATTTTGTCAAAATTCCATTTGAACTGTGGATGGTGGTAAAAGACATGACAAAGATCAAAAACTTCACTGATATAGATATTTCCGAGAACAAGAAATACAACAGTTAAAACAAACAAAAAGCAAATAAAATTCGGTGGGAGATTCATCAATAAAGAAGATTCAGTCATATAAAAGATCGTCAACTATCCCTTATGAATGCTGGGCAGGGTACTCAAAATCCATCTAGAATGTAATGGATATATTGTAACTGAAAATTGTGATGGGCAAAGTTCATTACTGTAAAGTTATGCTTTTCTTTTTTATTTAGTTTGTGTGTCAATTCATCAATGAAAGCATGCCTTACACGATTGAGAACATGTTTATGGCAACTAAGTATTATCAACATAGCACAGGAGGGTACTTTCCCGTTAAGCAGTTTCTAAAACACCATCCTTAGGATACTTTATTGAAATAAATGGTTTTAAGACTTGTATAATCAATGTTCAACTTGAAAAAAAAATGAGATCAGTACAACTGTAACAATCTCTCTTTATTTGATCTAGAAAATACACTAAAAGTCCAAAACTAAGCATTCATTTTGAATTTCACAAATAGAAATAAGAAAAAGGTAAAGTATATTGGAGAAAAAGAAAACTTCATTGCCAAACTAACTGGCAGATTATACAGGGTGTCTCAGAAAAAAATGCAGTAAATTCATAACTCCATCATTTTCAAAGTGTAAAGTACCATCAAAATTCAATTAAAAATTCTTTCTTCAGCATTTTATAATTATAAACAGCCAGTGATGTTTACATTGTTTTTGCTACATGCAGACTTATAGTGATTGGTAGTGCCTGGCACACAGGATTAAGGTGAACAAGAGTGCAGTTGAGGTTATGTATTACTTAGTTTTTCTAAAAAGCAAGACGACTAAAATAAAAGTTTATTGAACCCTAAAGCCATTTATTTAACAGATAACGTTTTCTTTGACATCGAGAGAGGATGAAACAATTGATTTAGACATTTTGAGTCAATCACAAAGTTGAATACACCATGGATGCAATCCCTGACATTTATGCTCTAGTCATCTTAATCATAAGCTATATGATGATTCTTAAACAACTATTTCTTAACACCTGCTGCGAAAAATCTAATTCAAAGACCCGACTTTTTTCCCTTATTGTGTATAATAGAATCAGACAAAAACGTCTTGATTATCAATATTGGAGATTTGATGATATTCAAACTAGTATTGTAAAAAAGATCCTGATTCTATCAAATAATAATGGATGATGTTGCATGTACTTACAAAAGATTTCATGGTAGAAGTGGTACCCTACAAGGTGCTACAGAAGCGCAAAACAGTTTGATGAAAGACCAAAAGAGATACAACCCTATTACAAGATCTTGTCTGTCCTACAGGAGTGTAGTAGAAATAGAGAGTACAGTCAGATTTTCTGAGATCATCTTAAGTTAAGATTTTATTTAAAGTTCTTCCTTCTGATGTTTTTCATCGTGAAAGGTAAAGACGCAATTCTAAAGAAAAAAATAAAATTAATGAATCTTTTTGTATTAGCCAGAAAATCTCAAGATCTTATTATTTCTCATTTTGGAAGTGGAAATTAGTATATATATAAGATGTAAATACTATTAGATCTGTTTGTTTGTTTGCCTGAATTTGGTCCAAGCAAAAAAGGCAACTAATCTGCATTCATTTGTGTGATCAGAAATTGTTTGTGTTAAGATCCTAGACCATCTAGAATTGAGTACTGAGTAAAAAAGTGGACTAGAGCAACTACATAACTGACATAACTCAGGTGGATAAAGAGTGCCTTAATGTCCATTTGATTTTTATTGTCACTTGTTAAAGAAGAGTAACAAAATATATGTTAGCTCGTTACTCGCACCGCGAGTGTAAAGGGCAGAGGAGTTTTAACAATAAAAAATTGTTTTTCTGTCTTTTACACCCGCGGTGCAGGTAGAGAGCTAAGCCTTCGGCTCTGAACTACTTCTAAAAAAATGACTATGTAACCTCCTTTTTTAAAAACCGTGACTGCTTCTAAACCCAAAGTAAAGTTCGTTTAATAAATTTGGCAGAATGCACAAACATAAAACTTTGGAATAAACTGACATTGACAGATTTTAATACGCTATGGTACAAACGACTGCAGCGCCCTCGTGTATCTAAAGAAGATACTAATGAGCCGTCAAAATGCTGTCATGCACATGAGACTGTATTAAGTAAGAGAAACAAATTATTCCTTTTTGGAGTAATTGTTGTATAAAAGAAGGTACAACGTGAAAATGAGTGTGATTAAAACATATAACAGCATTTGTTGCATTCCTGTGTGTAAAAGCACAGAAAATCATTATAATCTAATTTTCTAAACGTAATTTTACAATCTGATATAATTTTAACGCTATAACAATGATATAATTTATAATCGCTGTCATACTGCCTGAAGAGCAAATCTTTTAAAAATTAAAAAATTAAACTTCAATTCAGTTTCGCACTTTTCTTTTGACACAGGTTCTCCTCTATTTCAGCAGCATGTTTCTTTTTGGCTTTCACCATTTCTGCATGCATATAATTCTCCAATAGATATTTCATGTTGTGGAATTTATATATTTTTTTCTCATTCACTTCACCGAATAAAAGACTTTCAATAGTACAACCTTTATGCTACTTTTTCAACTGCACATCTGATGGTTTATGCCATAACTAACCAAACCAAACCAAACCAAACCAAACCTAATCTAACCTAACCCAAACTAACCTAACCTAACCCAAACTAACCTAACCTAACCCAAACTAACCTAA
>VTPC01001110.1:131173-192767 GCA_011009095.1 Ignelater luminosus
CTAACCCAAACTAACCTAATCTAACCCAAACTAACCTAATCTAACCCAAACTAACCAACCTAACCCAAACTAACCTAACCTAACCCAAACTAACCTAACGTAACAAATAGTAACTTAGCCAAAACCAGTATACTTCGTGTGAAAAATAAGTTTAGAAAAATAAGAAAATAACTGTTATGGAAAATCCCATAGGAAATTAATTAATTCAAAAATTAATAACTTTTTTATTCCCTGTCTATCCAAAGCAAGTATGGTCTCGATTTACTTGTCTTTGCACGGATGAAGGTTTAGACTTGAAATTTTCACACAATGTAATTTGGAACTTCTTCCTTCAATTACACTGAAAATTGTCTTTAAATAAAAAAAAGTGCTTCAAAAAATTAAAAGGTTTATGGATGTAGGCAGTTACTTTTTCAATTTTTTCTTGAACAGTGTAAAACGGCATTAGATTATTAAAAAGATCGGAGTGCAAGACAGAGCAACAATTTCAAAAATGTCACGATATGTCAAATTTTCCATAGCCACCTAAATAATGCTAACAAAAATCCATAAACATTTTAATTTTTTGAAGCATCATTTTTTATTTTGAAGTTATAGTTCTTCTCAGTGTAATTGAAAGCAGTTCCAAATTACATTGTGTAAAAATTTCAAGTCTAAACCTTCATCTTAACAAAAGTTAACATGGGGTGGATATTTTAACATGGGAATCCCTATGGCCAGTGATAAAAAAATGCACTGTATATCTCTGGGGCCAGAAGTAAACGTTTCTCTTTCTTTCCTTTACTTAAACTTTTACTCCAAAAACAAGTAACATTTACATTTTGGAAGCCACATATTATCGTTACACTCATTTTGTTTATTTTTAGTAGCATGCATCTTTTAAAATTAAAAAAATTGAAATGCTACGTTTTGCATTCAATTTTACAGCTCAAAAGCTTATTGCCGCCGCCGCCGCAAGAGAGCACACAGATCGGCATTTAAAGTTTGTACCGTAGCATATAGCAGCGAAACTGAACAAAAGTCTAATGTAATGCATCTTGCTGGAGCTGCTTTTGTTCTAGTGTTTCCTTGTGGAATTTCTATTTCCTAACAGTATTTCCAACCTCTCACAGTTCAATTCCTCTCGGAAATGTATAAAATATCCCTTAAATTTTCCTTAATTTGAAAATTAACCTTTTTTATATAAATGATTTTTATATGCTGAACTTTACTCCTTAGAGCCTTGCACGGGCCGAAATTTCGAGACCCGGCCTGACTGGGAACAAACTTGACGCGGCCCAAATGCTGCAAGAGGCCGGAGGCACGAACGGTCTAATATGCCGGAGCACCAAACGAACCGACAGATCCTAGAAGCCCAAAGGGCCGAGAAATCCAAAAGGCCCAATAAACCTGTATGACCCGACAGGCCCGAGAGGTCAGAGATCCAAACGGCCCGATAGACCCGAAGGGCCGAGACGTCCAAAAGACTCGCCAGGCCTAACGGCCAGGTCCGAATGGTCCGACAGACCCGAGAAGCCCGAAGGGCCGAGAAGTCCAAAAGGCCCAACAGACCTGTATGGCCCGACAAGGCCGAAAGGTCCGACAAGCTACAACAGCTCGACAGGCCTGACAAGACCGAACGAAGTAATTTTTTATTTTTTTATAAGCGTATAAAAAATAAAATTTAATAACCTTTAACAATTTGTAGGTTATGTTGTTTGTTTCGATCTAAATCCAGACTGGACCGACTTTAGGCATTCGTTTATATTTTATGAAGAAAGTTGAGAAATCTTCTCTCTAACGTCATTCGATACTTACTTTCTTTGCTTTTACCTAGCACATAGAGAACACACACGAACAGACTTATTGACAAAAGATGTAGGAAGAGGGAAAACGATTTACTTTAAGTACATTAATGCTTGATGGAAATCAAACATTAGATACAGACAGTACAGTTAATAAGACGCAAAAATTTAAAAAGACATAAGTGAAAATCCGATGGAAGCTCGTAACCTTAGAATCTTGCACCTATGACAATTGTCAGCTGCAGGTCTGCCAGTTATATAATTTACAAAATTATGCTGAATGGATATATTTTGAACCTTGAATAACTTGTGGTTCATCTGATAAAAAAAGTAGTGCAATCAATGATCTTGAAGAGTTTGATGACTAGGTTCACGCGGCTTGATTTAAATTTAGAACAGAGGCATATAGAAAAAACTTTATTATTGATGAATTATTAAATTATTAAAAAAGACGAATTCCCAAATTAAATTTTTGAATTAACAGCTGAAAACTGAGAATATGTGAATATAACAAGAAACAATTTACTCTGTTCAGTTTGTTTATCAGTTTCTTTGAATTTTGCATCGGATGCATTTTATTGCACTATTTTCTGAAACACCCTGATGAAAATGTTGACAACATAATGAAACATCTGGGAATGCAAAGCATAACCACAACGAACTCCGTTTTGTTACTTTTTTCCAATCTTCGGCGGCCATTTTGACTATGTTCCCGAAGAGTTATCAAAAAACGAAGACACAACGTAGTCTTTAGTTTTTGATGTAGAATGCAAATCTGAAGTCGAAATTTCAAAATTTGACAGAAAATGCGGACAGACATACAGACAGACAGACAGACAGACAGACAGACAGACTTCGCAAATTCAGCAACGACTCCTTCGGAGTTCGTTGATAAATCAGTTAAATCAGTATTCCCTTAAATAGCAGTTTGAAATATTTTGTCGTTTGTCGATTATTCCAGGCACGAACCCCACGTAAAACTTGTAAGTGCTATAGCGGATCATGTTTACTGTTATGGGTGGCAGTATGTGATAATAAAATAATTTAAAAGCGAACGATGTATATCTTCAATGATTTGTGTAGAAAGAGGATTAAGTATTTGTAAGAATTTGATGGTTTTGTACTAGAAGAAGTATAAAAGCTTAACTAAAAGAAAAATATTATTTCAAAATGTCTAAATATAGCACACAGAGTTGTATTCAACTGAAAAATAATTATGAGAACCAGCGAATTGGTTAAAATTTTCATATAAAACGACAGCGTTAAAAAGTGAAGTTTTCCAATAAACAAGGCGGGTTCTTTGACCTTTTACCTGGCATAACAATATCAATTGATCCCTTTACTGACCTTTTCCATTAGCTTAACACCCAACCCAATAAAATAAATACCTGAATAGGATTTAACAAGGGTTTTCTTTTAAAATCAATAAAACTCGATGCAAATAAAACGGAAACCCAATTTCAAACTTTTTTCCCTAGAGGTAGGCGAAATCATTTCGAATATCTTTTACATACATTGTAATCCGGAACTAATCTTAGGAAGTTTCTATAGGAGGTTTTATAAGAAAGAGAATTTGCGAGTTATTTGATGCTTGCTTTGTGGTTCAACCAATATAAATTCATACCTCTCGCGTTGTTAAATGATATAAGCGCATTGCATAGAGGTTCTTGAAATATCTTTCTCCCGTAGATAATCTTTCGGTGACTAGTGAGATAATGCCCTTTACGTCGATGGCATCTCCATACTTGACTACGTTGAAGCCACCGTTTGGTAGGTGAACCTGAAAAAGCGGGAATATTTAGCTTCGGGGGTTTTATTTAATAACTAAAAAGATAATGACGTTACCTTCAATGTAGCCTTATCAGAAGATGCCGGGCTGCCTTGCGGTGATTTTTTCGGGCTTTCCATGTTGGCTCTAGATTGTGCACACCGCACAGGTGAGCCTGAACTCACGGGGGCTGTAGGCGATACATCACTGCAAAAAAAAACAATAAAATTATAGCTAGGTTTGTTTTGTAAACAAGTCTTATAAGCATAAGGAAATTATAAATTGTGAATTCAAATGCGTAATCTAATTATTAATAGATGGGTGTAATTCTGGAAGATAACATTTGAATAAGTGCCAACACAAAATGAAAATGAACTTGACTAATTTTATAAGAAGACGAGGACAAAAAGTTTCTGAAGATAATTTTAGGTTTTTGCTGGTTAATATTTTATGTTTATGTACGATTTTCTAATTTGTGTGTGCACATCCTTGAAAACAAATGGTAGAGGTAGTTAAGTGTAATTACAATCTTTTAGAGTAGCCAACTCTTCTGCTGGTTTTCTCTTTTTATTTTTAATTAAAATTAAGCTTTTTTAATTTAGATATCAAAAAATAATGAGAATTGGTAAAGGAGAAATTTTTTACGTTTCATTCTTAAAGGTCGTTTATAAAACCTATACTATTGCAGAACACATACTAGATAACATACACAGCATCTAAAAAATCTCAATAAGGAAACAATTTCTTTACAGTTATTTTAATTATTGTAGTATGAATGTAAGAAAATTTATAGATATTTTTGCCAATGTCTAATAACATAATTAACCTTGGCTCACTCACAATGTAGCACTGTATTTCACTATCTTACGATCACCGTTCATAACTAATAACTGGTTTGTCTAATACAAAACATTAAATGACATCACAATACAAATAAGAAAACAAAAATATTAGTAAATGCGTATTAATTCTCTTTCGTAATAAATCTTAATGTAATTTAGTTTTTTAATGTTAATAATTAAATTAGAAACTAAAAAAGGATTCTTACTACACTTTCAAGCCACACAATCCGCCAAGTATGTGACACTCTTTAACGCAACCATTATGTACATGCATGAGGATAATGTAGGCATTTATAATTTAATTAAACCACCTCACATGGAAAAAAAACGGAAAAGTAAATAAAAATAATAAACAAACACGTTGAACATGTTAAAAATGAATGGAATGATGGCATTCAGTCAGTAGATCAGGTATTTAGAAATAAGGTAGGAGTGTAGGTGTTATGACATCACCTGCAAAACGTAATCGTGATCATTTCAAGTTGAAGTACATTTTTTGTTATTGCAGATTTAATAAATATTAGATACACACCCGTCACACAAGACATGATCTTGAATTGTCTTGTTAAAGTACTTCCTAATCTTTTAAAATATTTAAGATTCTTTGTTTTTTTGGGCTGTTTGTTTAGATTCTGCGTAATTACGTCCACAAAAGGAAATGCCTATGTTTATCGATTCCATAAAAAAACAACTTTTAGTGAAAATTTGTCCTTACTGTGAGAATATAAATTGATTGATTATTTTAAAATTCTTTTCGCATTTTTTGAACAAAAGAAGTTTTTATATTATGGTAAAATCAATAATGTCTTATAAAAGAAGCGAAGATACTTAACAAAGCAATCCAGTAATTCGATTTTCATTTATTTATTTATCTTTTTTTTCCAGAAACCGTAAACATATTATACTAATACTATTATGTAAAGGAAGCGCGTGGCAATTTGACGTTACCTCCACTGAAGAGCTTGTGAAGTTCACGAGCTTCAAGTTACCGCGCGCTAACAGTACATTCTGTTAATAATTTAGGAGGTTCGAAAAGAATGTTATAGCAAGGGTATTTTGTGTTTGCGTGAAACACATCTAATGATGCCTTTCCCCTTCGTAATCGTTACTACTCTATGAAGCCCACAGTTGCGGTGGTGATGTTAAGATAAGAATATTTAGAAAATGAATGATAAAATAATCATTTCTTTCGTTATTGGTCTACAAATTTAAAAATCATGACCATAAAGTTGATTGATTAACTGTCTATCAATTAGCGTAGAATAATGCTTGGATTCTTAATATTTTAAGTTTTGATCGTTAAAGGATAGCAATTGGAAATTCAAAAAATTCATCACAGTTTCATAGGGCCATAAATTGAATTTTTATTCATCGTAGCTGTCTGTCTGTCTTTTACTATAATTTGTCGATTTTGTATTTATTATTAAGGAATCTAGAATTAGATTGATTTCAGCAAGGAACTAAACCAAACCCCAATTAAATCCAATCGATTGTCTTTAGACAGTCCTAATAGTTGATCGAGGAAATCTATCTTTTGGGAAATCATTTTCTCATAGCAAACTATACACTTAGAAGACAGCTTTCCTGCAGAAATTCAGTTGCTTACAAGAAGTGTTGCTCAGAACGATCATTAAGACTTGCCACCTATGAGAACTTCATTCGATTCACCATAGAAGTCGACCTATCTACTTTACATGGGGTTCACTTTCGTATGAGAACCGTTTTATTAAAGGAGAAAAACTCCAGCTGTCACTGAAAATTCATTCGGAGAAGGACTGCTGAAATGCCAAATTCTCAGAGAGACAGACGATGCTTGAGTTCCACTTGGGTAACTTCGTAAATAAAGAAAATATCGAAACAGTGTCCACAGACACCTTCTCCTCGGCATTAGTTATCGACGTTACCAATGACCGTATTTATACGAGGGTTGCTATTTATATTTCTGGCCTTGGCAACACTGACTGTTTCCGGGCGTCAGCTGACATTTCCAGTGTAAACTTTACATTGTTGAACATAACTCAACCACAACATTTTGTCATTTGAGTGCGATTAGTGTTGTTTGCAGTTAATTGAAAAGTGGAATTGACCCGTGAACACTTTCGTGCAATTATTTTTCATAATTTTCGACGTGGATTATCACGACAAGAGTGCATCAATGAACTTAATACATTATATAGCGATGAAGCTCCATCCTACAGCACTGTAAAAAACTGGTATAATGAATTCAAACGTGGCCGATGTTCACTCCAGGACGAAATCCGTGAAGTCCGTCCAAAATCTGTCGTTCTGCCTGAAAACATCGATGCTGTGCGTGAACTGATTAAACAAGATCGTCATGTGACATACCGTGAGATTGAGGCATCTTTGGGCATTAGTATGACTAGCATCAACAAGATATTACATGATCATTTGGCCGTAAAAAAATTTCTTCCCGTTGGATCCCGCATAACCTGACCAATGCTCAAAAGAAGGCTCGCGTCGACTGGTGCATTGAAATGTTGAAAAAATTTGCGAAAGGTGCATCAAAGGCTGTGTATAACATCTGCACAGGTGACGAATCATGGATCTACGCATATGACCCCGAAACAAAACAGCAATCAACTGTGTGGGTCTTTCAAGACGAGCCAAATCCAACAAAAGTTGTTCGCGGAAGAAGCACATCGAAGCAAATGGTTGCCTGTTTCTTTGGCATTACCGGTCATGTGGCAACAGTGGCGTTAGAGCAACGTAAGACGGTCAACTCTGAATGGTACACAACCATTTGTTTGCCAGAAGTCATTGGAGAAATTCGGAAAACTTCAAAGAAGAGGCCAATCATTCTTCATCATGGCAATGCAAGCTCTCACACTGCTGCTCAAACAATTGAATATTTAACCAGCCAGAAGGTGGAGTTGATGGACCATCCACCATACAACCCTGATTCGGCACCCAATGACGTCTTTTTATTCCCGTACATCAAAAACAAACTGCGTGGTCAACGATTTTCAACACCAGCAGGAGCCGTTTTTTGTTTCAAAACGCATATTTTGGAGCTGCCTCAAACAGAGTGGAAAAAGTGCTTCGAAAATTGGTTCCAACGCATGGAAAAGTGTATCAGTCTTAATGGAGAATATTTTGAAAAACAATAAAACTAGTTTCGATCATAAATACTTGTTTTTTCATTGTTAGGCCAAAAATATAAATAGCAACCCTCGTAGTCAGTACTTGAACCAAGCTCAAACTTGAGCTCTACTCAAGCACGATCTAATATCTTATAGTTGAGACTTAACTTGAAAATACAACCTCGTATCTACTTGACGTGTGTTCACTTTCAATGTTTGTCGGCTGAGTATTCGCGTTAAACCTAGGTGTCGTAATTATATTTTACGTTCTTCATTTCCTTATTCCGTCTTCACATTCATAAATATTACCATTCCCTTAGATCAACGTTTTTAAATCTTTTTCGTGAATTACGTTGGAAATTTATTTCTTTTTTTCTAGTTTCTGGATTTATTTGCATTGCATATTTTTATTTTGTGATCTTTTCCAGGAATTCCTGTAACCATCGATTCTTTCTATTTATTCTCTTGCTTGCTATTGAAACTGTTTATAACGAATTTCGATCGTGTTTCTAAAATGCATTTGTTAATGCGCCGTGCATGTTTGTGCCTTATTTAATTGAATGTTAACTGAAGTTACAAGCTAATGTTGGGACACCCTTTTTAATTCTTTCGTTAAGTCATAGATGTACATGTGAAATAGGCTGCTTAATTTTTGGAGATCCACGCTACTCCGTCTCGATAATAATTAGCATGACATTTTCGTGAACTACAACTGAGAGGATCTACTCCAGATGTTCATGTTCAGTGCTTTCCAACTTTTCTTCTTGATAGCAATTTTGACTGAACCCTGAACTTCTGTTAACTTCTCTCAATTTATTTTTTATATTTTTATTCCTGACAATGAAAGTATGCGATCAGAAAACAAATGTAGCAGAGCATCAGTCCTGACTCAACGTTATTTTAAATCTACCAAAAGCTTTTCTGTTTTGGTGATGGCGATCCATCGAATGGGAGCAATTTCGTGGTTTATGGCTAACCATAGAGCTGACTCTCGTGATCGTTAATTCGAGAGTAAAAATGAATAAAGACTTGTCCGGCGTCTGCTAAAATGTTTCATGCATTTGTCATAAAACTGCAGTTTCTTGGATAGAGTGTGTCCAAGAAGCTCCAATTTCAAACTGATTGTAACCATGTAACCATCAATACGTCTATAATCTCATGATTAAACTCGAAACATTTTTGACTTGTTCACATCAGCAAAAGTGTAGGCAATAAATTTAGTAAGTGTCTATCAGTTAGAAAACACTGCTTTAGCTTGTTCTTTCTACTAGGTGCAGCTATCACTTTGCTAAAAGGAATTTTATTTCAGAAAGAGTTTTCTATGTCTTTAATGATCTAACGGCCTTCGACAAAATGAACCCTTCCAGGAATTTTATATGAGTAGAACTCCATATTTGCTGTTAAATCTTTAGAATTCCTGGCAATTTAAGTAAAATTCTGGATTTAATTCAGACAGTGAAAAGTAAATTCTAGAATATCGTTTCAGATGTTATTTCTTTTGGAGAGTGATCAATTTCGATCTTCTGATTCTTCGTTAGGTATTCTAATCGACTTACAATTAATTTGCATTCAGTACTAATCATAGAGGATTCGCGTTTTCCAGATTGCAACATCCATCGTCGATAAGTGGATTGTAGCAACTGTCGTCATTTAGACAAACATAGAAGTTCGGTTACTTCTCACTTATTTACTTAATCCTAAAGCCTTTTTACCTTTCGGTGGAAGGCTGTGTGGAGTTGAGCTTATGTTGTCTTCTTGCAAATCTTCCTCCATTCCTTTCTGTCTTCTACCATTCTTGTTACTTTTTTCCATTTTATTCCCCTTCCCCCTGCTGCCTTTCTCACCTCTTCAAACCATGGTTTCCTTGGTCCTCTCTTCGCTTTTCCTGTAGGTCTTGCTTCATACATCTCTCTAGTGAGTCTGTTTTCACTCATCCTCTGGACATGTCCCATTCATCCGAGTTGTCCTTGTTGAACCGTCTGGGTTGCCTCAGATATCTGTAGCTGTTCTCTATATACTTGGTTTCTTATTCTATCTTTCTTCGTTTCATTTTCAATCTTTCGTAGAAATTTCATTTCCGTAGCATTTATTTTATTTCTTTATCTCTCGCTAGTGGCCCATGTCTCGTAACCGAAAGTCAGGATGGGCTTTACTATCTTCTTTTACCTTTGCTGATTTTGGAACTTCTTTTTACCCCAAGAACTGTGTTTTAAAGACGTTAAAAAAGTTACCCGTTTTTGCTATTCTCTGGTTTATATCGTCTTCCAAGTTTTCTTTGTTGTTTATGATGCATCCTAAATAACTGAATTTATCTACTTGTTCGATTTTCTGCCCATTTATCGTTATGTTATCCTCCTTCTGTTCATCTCCACTGATCATGACTCTCGTTTTCTCTAGGCTAATTTCCATGTGTATTTTCTTCAATTGTTCATTAAATAGATTCATGTTGCGTTGCAGGTTTCTTTCGGAGTCTCCCAATATTGCCAAGCCGTAATATTAATCTTTTGCCTTTTCCAAAATCCTACTGCATATTCGTTTTTGTTTCCTTTACATCTCTTAATTGCCTCATCCAGCATTCGATTAAACAGTATTGGGCTTCAAATGCAGCCTTATTTCAAACCAGCTGAGCTAGTGAAGCTTTCCGACTTCTCGCTTCTTATTCGAAAGTAGCTTTTCGTCTCATTATATAAGCTCATTATGCAATTTATTAGTTGCTCATCTACTTGTTTATTCCTCATTACATCATCCCTTTTAATTTTATCAAAAGCTTTATTAAGTCCACGAAACATACATCTTATAACCTTCTTGCTAATCTGTCTTAGTATAAACACTTGATCTTGTATGCCTCTTCCTTTTCGAAAGCCTGTTTGCGATTCTTCTAGTTCATGTTCGATACTCTGACAGTTTTTCTTTTAGAATTCTGATAATCGTACTTGTTAAGGTTATACCTCTGAAATTGCTGCACCTTTTACTATCTCCTTTCTTGAAAATAGGGATTATTATACCTGTTCTCCAGTCCTTTGGAGTTTCCTTTTTTCTCGCTATTAAGTTCAATAGGCTTAGCAGCTCTTGTTTATCTTCCTCTTGTAAATATTTTACCATTTCGCCAGTGATTTCATCTTTTCCAAGGGCTTTCCCCATTTTTATTTTCAATATTGTATCGTCTAATTCATCCTTTGATATATATGTGTAGGTTATCTTCTTGTGATGCCTCGCCTTTGCGTTTTTTCATTTTTATCTTCCGTTATTACATCTACTTCCTTGAAGTATTCTTTCCAGCGGTTCATAATATCTTCTTCCTTCGTTAATATGTTTCCTTATTTGTCTTTTATGTTTTTGATGTAGTTTGTTTTGGATTTTTAAAAATGTTTTAGCATGCCAATAATTTTTGATTTTCTTTGTATGCGTTTCCAATTTTATTTCCAAAGTCTATCCATGCTCTTTGCTTGCTTTCTTTTACCAGGGTTTTTACTATCACCCATGTTTCCTTATATGTTTCGTAATTCTGTGGTTTTCTTCCTGTTATATATTTTTTCCACGCCTTCTTCTTTTCTATTATTATATTCTTAATTTCCTCTGTCCACCACGCTGTTCTTTTTATTTCTTGGTTTCCAATTTTGGCTGTACCGCAACTTTCTTTCGCTGCGTCTAATATTCTCGTTTTAAAATCTTGCCATCTTATTTCCATTATCTCTTGATTTTCTTGTATACGCCGTCTCCTTGCCAGTTCTCTTTTGTAGCTTTCTTGCGTTTCTATATTTCTCAATTTATATGTTCGTATTTTTTCCTTTATTTTCCTTTTTGTTTCAGTGGTGGTTTGTATGCTTGTTAAGTAGTCCATTTGGACCAAGAAATGGTCACTACCTATCTCTGCTTTTCTTTTTTACGCTTTTCCATAATTCGATGTTTACTAAGAAATAATCTATAATAGATTTTTCATTTCTACTTGGTTCTTCGTGAACTTATGAACATTGTTATGTTGGAATTTTGTGTTCTTATTATTAAGTCATTTTCAATGCTCAGATCGATAATTCTTCTCTCATTATCATTTAAAGCTGTTTCTCCTTCTCTCCCCATCCATCTTTCTAATCCCCAGTTTTCATTGCCGACTCTTCCATTTAGATCTCCCATTATTATTGTTTTGTTATTTGTGTTTCTATCAATTTCGTTTTGTAAGGTTTCAGAACATCCCATCTTTATATTTACTTGTGTGTCATCGTTAGGACCATATCCTACTATTAATGTTGTGAGCTTCTGATTCTATTTTTACAACCATCGTTATTATTCTTTCCGCCACCATTTTAACATCTATTACTTTAGCTGTCACTGCTTTGCATGTTATGATAGCTACTTCTGCTTTGGCTTTTGTACTATTATCAACACCTGACCACCATATAGTGCATCCTCCTTCTAGTATTTGGCTCCCTGTTCCTTTCCATTTTGTTTCTGTTACTCCTAATATACCCGTATTCCTCTATTTCATTTCTTCACTTATCTCCAATTTTTCCCCTTCATGCTTTTCACATTCCATGTTCCCAATCTAAGTATTTTTTTGTTTCCTTAATTTTATTTTCCTTTGTTTTATTCTTGTTGCTTTCGTATCTATTTGCTTTCCCGTTTCCAACGCCATAGTCATTTTTCTTGTTTCTTCATCTGTCCTGCTTTTTCCAATACTTTTCCGTTATCATTTTTTCGATCTGTTTTTTGTTAATATCTAGTTTTTTGACTTCTTCTTGTTAGAGTTTTGCATGAGCCCATCTCTGCTTTCTTCTCATTTCCATTCTTTATCGTTTATAATTAACTTCATATATCTCATTTTTACTTGGTTGCCGCCCCTGTCCTGTTCTTCTTTTGCTTGTTTCCTAATGTGGGCTTGAATCTCTCTTTCCCTTTTTGTTATGTAGGCCTCAATATATATTTTCTGTTCTTTTATGTTTTTGTTCTTAAGTATATTTAATTTGTCTGTCACATTTTTGGTCTCTATCACACATATCTTCTTTCCTATTTTTCCTACACTTCTTAATTCAATGTTTACTTCTAACTGTTTATTTATACAGTCTTGTGGTTGTTCTTTCAAAATTTTGTCATCGTATGTATTTACTGGTATTCCTTTAATCATTAAGTTTTTCCTTTTTGTATCTCTTTCTAATTTTTCTATCCATTGATTTGCTTCCTTTAGTTCCTTTTCCAGTTTTCCGTTTTTCTCTTTCAATTCCTTAATTACATCTAGGCTTTCTTTTTGTTCTTTTCTTATACTTCTGATTTCCTTCATCCTTTCCCCATCATAGAGGATTAGCATTTTCCAAATTGCAACAACAGTTTGATGCATAGCTAGAAAAGAATATTTCCAAACATCCATCGTCGATAAATGGATTGTAGCAACTGTCGTCATTTAGACAAACATAGAAGTTCAATTAACCAAGACTAAAATGTTTATGAAAGCGTTACCACTGACGAGCAGTTCAGGTGTAACACTATTTGAGTTCTTACAGAGAGAAGATACATAAGATCTCCAATATGTTTACAGAGGCTTTCAGATAGTTCAGATCTGCATTCATTTTCCAAAAATCAAATTTTGTATTTAAACCGAGTAATGCCTAAATTGAGCCTTTAGAAAATTCGTGCCCTTTGTTCTTCAAGAAGTCGAACAATAGTCATTGGAAGTCCATAACTTGAATGATCGTTGGGAATCAAGTAAGTGTTTTGTTTCGAGTTCGACGAAATTTAAAACTTTATAGCCGAGTTCCAACAATCCTTTCTGAAGTCAAACTTCTAGACATAGAAAAGATTAAATTTCCGAGCTGACCTAGGAAATGTATTTTTTAACCGTTTGTATGATTTTTTATAAACCAATCTTAGCAGAATGTTTTAAAATTACTGTTTGGTTCCATGATACAAAGAAGGTGTTCTCACAGCTGTAGTAACAAAGCAAACTTACTCAAATGCAAGTTTTAAAGTGTTGAATTGATGTGTGGAGAAATATCAGCATACTCTTTTGATTACTAATTCAAAGAAGACCAATTGTACAGATTATGAGCTCTCGTTATTCACTCAGGCACTAGTTAAAATTAAAAAAGAAGAACATATCGGGAACAACCTATCCACCCAAAAAGATTCCAGAAAATGCCCGAATACGTTTCAGATTGCAATTTTCACTCTCAAACTCTGTTGCAGAAATGCCTTCCAAAAAACCCGAAAGAAACTATAAAAACTTTTCCTTTCTTTTTATTAATATTATTTATGTGCACTAGCCCAAAACTTGAAGGGAACGTAACGACAAGAGTTTGTCTACTTTTAGTGAAAAGCAGAACTACACTTTTTCCTTGAATTCCCTAAAATTCTTAGAACATGACACACTTTAATGGTCTTCATAATCAGTCTTGTAAACTCTACTCTCAATTAGCACGAGTAGCAAGGCAGTAACATTATCAACAAACAGCGAATTAATTTTCTGTCCTTTTTCTGCGATAAGTTCTTTTAGTAACGAAACTTTTTTCTTTTTTTTCTACTTCCTTCCGAGTTCGTTTCAAATTAAATTTATCCTCAAAAACAAGAAAATTGTTGCTTGAGAAAACTCAGATGTAACACAAGTTTGCCAGTACCAAACATAAAGAAAACCGCTAAAATCATCTCAAGTAATTTCCTTTACATTTTCCTCATATTCTAAAATATCTTCAGGCTACATATAAAAATATATATACCAGCTACATTAAATAATGAATCTAAAAAAAGTAAAAAAACCTGAAAACAACAAAACACAAAAATAAGGCATAAAAAAATCCCTCCCGCATTACTTGGGTGTAATTTTAAAGCAAGGTGAATGAATGAATAAAAAGAGAAAACGTGTAGGCGTATTCGCCGTCCTACTGTGTACTTTTTTATCTTGCCCACTTACGTTGAGCAGGTGTAAGATTCAAGTAAAAGTCCTACTAAAGCACAAAATGAGCATCGAAATCTCCTCGGCAAATTTAATTCACTTTATGTATGCAAGGATTTCCGGTTTGGAGTCGAGATGAAAATTTAATGTTTGGAGCAATGCCAGTCAGAATGCTTCTACGCTAACTTAATATTGGGTAAAGCGCGACCCCGCAAATTCTCTACAGACACATGTCGCATCTAATATCTCAAGAGTGATATAAGATTTTAACGTTGATGATCCGTCATTCACGAGAACAATAACCTCAACATTTAACGTTTTTACTAAAATAACCAATTTTTCTAAATCTGGAAAATTTCTTTCCACTCTATGCAACTGAAAGAATATAATGAATTGCCAAGTGTAATGTAAAACCTTCGATTCAATTTTTTTAAATCTACATATATTTCTCAGTTGGCTTAGGAAAGCGGCTGAAGAATTTTTAAAATGCGGACATTAGACATTTCTCTCTAATTTTAACACTTTCAATCTGTTGCGATAAATATTAGGAAGGTTGTAAGATGCAAAACAAAATCGTAACGAGTGAATTAGCACATTTGTAATTTTTCAGGCGCCAGGTTATTAACGTCTCATAATCCTAATTTCAATATTACGTAACAAAAAGCATTGTTAAGTAACTTGAAGATAAACAAACACGAGCAAATTTAATTAAGAGAGTGTTGCTTTAAAAGTTGACACACGTCTCGAGTGTTTTGATGTCTACATACTAAAATGAAAATGCACCCAGTAAGTAAGTACCACTTAAGCCTTCCATCGTTAAATTAATCTGCAGGAGATTAGTCTATAAAAACTCGGTGTGGAGTACACTATAAAAAAAGTTCTTTATTTTATTTTATTTTATTTTTTATTTATTTATAGATCCCATTTCCCGTTTTTTATTTTTAAATTCTTAACTGCTATTAGAAATTTCGATATTTTTAACTGGAAGGGTATACGAACTCAAAAAAGAAACGACAAATAGAATTTTATTTGTGACAAAGTTTTTATGTTAAGCAAGTACATGTTATAGATTTGGAGTAATTATTTTTCAGCTTCTAAGTAAAATCTGTCTTGAGAAGGAACAGAGCATAAAATGGCAAAGCAAAGAACAAATGTAGTTTTACTTTTTAAAGCACAATTTAAGTAATTTTTAAAGCATTGGTTGTATTGTTTTATCTATGAAATCAGCTATGTACCTATCATTTAGGTTGTAGCTCTAAAAAAAGAAAGATTAGTTTATAGACTTTAAATTCAACACGACGGTGTTTACTTTCATTCATTCATTCTTCATTGTAATGTAACGAACAGCAAGCAAATCATCGTCAACTCATGAATTTAATCAGGTTGCTTACTTAGGATGCGTTTCTTATTGGAAAACAATCTCAGCTGGAATGATTTCCTCCCAACATTATATTTACCCAAGAGAAACGCCTTAAAGAAAAATCCTGAATAAATCAACTAGGATTGGATATAAAAACTAAATTCCAGTTTTTCTTTTTATTTAAAATTTCTCAGCCTCAAATAAAAGATCGCTGAAAAGAGGGAAATCATATATAGACTATGCTATCTAGATTGTACGCTTACGTAGGGTGAACAATCTAAACAATACCAAAAAGAAAAGAAAAGCAAGCGCCTTGCAAAACGTGCAGCTTATAATAATAAATTCAATTTTAGAAGTTCAAACTATTAATGAAAGACCAGCACCAGATACACAAACACGAACTTTTATAGAAATGATAAATACTAGAAACGACAAGAATTCTATAAACTATAGGGCAAACGTCATGAAACTACAAACTAGGCAAGGTAAACAACGTTCACGTTAGAAATTCCGTTTATTTAATGCATTCAAAGTCAATTCTAAAAAATATTCCAATACTACGTATGTCGTGTTTTGCACTTTTTTCTGTAGAATTTTTTCAAAACTTGCATTTCTGATTTCAAACAGTCAAAATTTATAAAAATCATCTAAAGCATCATGTTCCCAGGACAGGATTAAGAAGAAATTATAATAAACGGCCCAGCACTTCAGTCTTCTTAACTTCTTTAGGCACCCTTTGCGTCCTATCAGCTACAGCTCGCAGTAGGTGCTTGATCTTCCTTAATTCCAACCCAATATTAGTCTAGAGAGCAAGCTACTGCGCTGCTGGACAATGTTCAGGCAGTGCTTTCAGTTCGTCGCTCCATCTTAGCGTGAGTCCGACAGTTCTAGGCGGACGTCGTCTGGGTCGAATCTGGCCGTGTGGGTGTAGCTGGCGTGGCGGAATAAGATGAGGTTTGTTTTCGGTCCGATCTTCCAGTTTCGGAACCAACTCTCCAGGCGTCCTAGTTCGTATGCCAGGATTCTCGATCCCTCGGCGGAGCTTCGAGACGTCACCCAGACAGCGGTGTCGTCCGCGAATTGCAAGAGGCGGACCTCAAGCTCTTCAGGGCGTGGAATGTCATGGCAGTAGAAAATGAATAAGAGAGGGGAAAGTATGGACTTAGCCTGGTGCACTCGCACGCGATGTTGGCGGGCGGACAGACAACTGCTGATTAATCTCGGCAGCTCAGAGCTTAAAGAAAAGCCCTTCGTGCCAGACCTTGTGGAAGGCCCTCTCGCTGTCGAGAAATGTGGCCGTTACTCACCGTCTCGAGTTGAAGACTACCGACACGTCGGTGTGGAGGAGGAGAATGGGGTCCACTGTGGATCTGCCAGGACGGAATCCCGTTTGGTGCTCTACGAGGAGGTTATTCGCGTCTACTTTACGTAGAACGTTGAGGAGGGAGATAGGTCGTTAAGATGATGAGCTGGTGCGAAACTTTCCTGGTTTGGGTATCATGACGACTGTTGCCTTCTTCCAAGCGGCAGGAAAGCAGCCGCATCGTAGGCAACAGTTGAATATGTGGGTGAGTAAAACGGTGGCTGCGGGTGGTAGGTGTCTGAGGGCTCTTCTCGTGAGAGAATCGTTCCCCGAAGCGGAATTCTTGCCAGAAGCAAGCGCCTCGGAGATTTCCTGTTCGAGGATGGGGCTGATGATGTCTGGAGGTTCCGGAGGAGGCACGTAGAGGCGGGAAGCGATGTCTGGATCGAGGCAGACGTCATAGTTGACCGCGCGGAGGGCTTGAGCATCAAACAGTGGGTCGTCGATGGACTTACAACGAAGAATCGTGGAAGCTCTGCCCACTCCGATACACGTACCGACGAGAGAAGAGTTGATCTCGGGAGGTCAACGCTCTTTGAGCTACTCGTATTTGTGATAATTGGCTGTTCCAACGTGGAACACCCTTGAAGTCGACGTCAAATGATTAACCCTACCACGACATCGCTATAGACCAAATAAGGTAAAAAGACATCAAAAGAGTGTTGGTATAAATGGAGATTGAGAAGGTGATAGAAACCAATAAAACACAAGAGGGGTAGACTCAGACAGCAGAGGTAAAAAAAAGTAAGTAACATGATATAATGAATGCTATAACAAATACTAAAAGAGCAGCAAATAAGCAGAATAAGTAAAAAATAAAAAAAATTAAGGTTGAAAAAGAGAAGAAGAGAGGCAAAATAGTTATAAAGGGGAGAAAAGAAAGGTTGAAATAATAAATACAGAGAAAGGCACAAAAAGGAGATTAAGATGTATAGTGAAAAAACAGCCAAGAAAAATAGAAAAAAAAAGAAAGAAATAGATGACAAAAAAACCCAGGAGAGATAAAATGACAGATAAAATAAATAGAAAATAAAGAAAGTGCTAACTCTTCTTTTATATCCAATATCGTTTGTGCCGAATTTGCCATTTTGATTTTTCTTTTACTTAATAAATATTTAAATTAAATTTAAAAGAATTCTACGTGAGAATGTTACGTCTTATGTGAGATACACGGTATACAGCTAAAACCAAAGTTAGAATAAAAATGAGCCACAATTACAACTTTCAAAATCGACAGTTTTCAATAATTCTAAATTTTCTCTAATTTTTGTAAACACTCTTTATTTATTATCTATAGTTATCACAAAAACAGTATGTCAAGAATATTAATTTGGTTTTGCTGTTATCATTACTGAAGGAAGATCGGTCTACATAGATATATTTTATCAAGGTTACCTTATCTTATACTAAGTGTTTCACTTCTTCATAACATTTTGCACTGTAGAATTCTAAAATATTCCTTGTTGATTAATCAGAATAATCAATTCTAAAATACCAATACTGCGACACTTCCGGGTTAAACTTTTTACAAAGATTTTGACAAGATTATACATGAATAGAAACTTGCACAACCTTAAAGATCACCATCTTATCTTTTATTAATAGAGGATTAAACAGAATTTCTACGGAAAAAAAAATAAAGATAATGCAAACACTTTAACAATAAATAAAACAATACAACGTGACTTCTAACGAGACACGATTCATCTATTATAAAAATTAAAATAATTTATCTGCAACACAACAGTGAGAAGATTGCAATTTTACTAGATGTTATTGGTACGGATGAAGGACGAATTTTCCATTTACCAGACTTGTAAATAACCATCCATTAATTATTATTAATTATAATTTTATGTTACTCTTTTTTCTACACCGCTTTAGGTTCTTAGACCCACGCTGTATGAAAGAAAAACTCACTTATAATTCTGGAATTAGTGATATAGTAATAAAATTTGAATATTAATGCTGTCGTTAAAACCAGGTGTATGAAAATATTGTGTTATGTGTGTTGCGTGTTGTGAAAGATGTGAACGGCATTATTAATAATAATTAAGTAGAGGTTACTCCTTGTGTTTCATGCAAATATAAAATTAATTTGTATTTTTGAGTAATCAGGTTTAATCATTTTTCAAGTTCTTTGTCATCATTTGCGAATCATCATTGGATAAAGTGGAAAATCCTTACTTGTACTATTAAATTTCAAGCGTGGAGCAAAATCACATTTATTTTTATCTTTCGTAAAAGACTAGTCAAAAATTAGTCGAAATGAACGTTTAAAATAACAATACAAGCAAGTATTGTTGTATAAATTAACGTAAACAATACATGTATTGTAAAAAAAAGGTTATTGTGATAAAAATGGAAAATAGAAACCGTTTTATTTACTTGAAATATCAGTAACGTTTCAATATACTTTCATATATCAACGTGAAAGTAATAAAACGGTAGGCATATTGAATATTTCAAATTCGTAAGAGCTCGGTTTCTAACAAAAAAGCGTTATGAGGATTTTGAGCTTAAAAGAAGAATGGGAAAATACATCTAGTTTTTTTTCGTTTTATACCCTTTCATGACTAAATTAATAAAACTGGAAAAAAAGGCCAACGGTTCAAACGAATGACTAACGAAAAACTCCCTAAGAAAAAAAATGCAAATATGAAAATTTAGATAATCAAGAAGCAATCGAAGTTGCAAGTCGCAGATTTTCAGACAAATCACTCGTTTATGAAACCGTGAGTGAGATATGTTATGCTTTTATACTATGAAGGAAAAAGTAACAAATTTAATGGACTTACCCAGAGATCATCGGGGTGTTTGTCAAATGACTTAAGATACTTAAAATTAAGAAGTTGTTAAATATTTAAGTGCTTATCTGATAGCGATTAATTTGAAAGTGTGGTAGATTGAGACAAAAACTAATTATTCATATTTTAATGATATTTTTACCAGCTAAACATGAACGAACAGTTAGATTGAAAAATCGTTACAAACGAGGAATAACTGCCTGCAATATTAAGCATTTTAGAAACTAAAAAAGAGAACAATAAAAATCATTAATGAGGACTTCCCAATAAACCAACAAATTATTTGTTGAAAAAGAACAATTCTCCGTTTGAATTCGAATGGGGTATTGTATGTCAAGTGACCCTCAATGTCATTTAAATAACAGTGAAGTTTACATAAACATTTAGCGCTGGTCACAATTTTACATATTATTATTTTTAATGGCGGACATTGACGTTATGTTATAAATAAAAGCACAAAGTGGTGTTCCATACCAGAAATATACAAACAAAATCAAAGCGTGTTTCTTTCTGATATTATTTGTTTGATCACACTATATAATTGTTCGGTTTTAAATACATCAAGAATTTCTAAGCCTCTACTTGTGAATTCAGTAAGACTATTAAAAGCAAGAATGTACTTAAAAATGAATGAAATGATTTTTTGTATAGGTGTCATTAATACTTCATTTATGGTTTATTTAAAGTAGGCGTAGCACAAAGTACATGTAGGATGACTATTGACTATATTTCATCTATTCAATCATTCACTGTCACATCAAGAAGGTTAGATAATCTCGTAGTAGAAAAATTAGTTTTGCAGAGATACGTATCTATACAAGTTATTCTTTCTCAACTTTCTGTTGCCAGTTTTAGGAAAAATTATCAAAGCAACCTATTCAAGTTTTTTCCAAAAAAAATAACATAAGAAACATTTCTTTAGTTATCATTTCAGAAGCGTACATTTTCTCTTTTTCCAGCAATAATAGATTTGGAGTTTCCTCATCGCGAACTTTAAGGGTTTCAGATTTCTTTTAATGGGGACACCTTAGAGATTCTGATATGCCAAAATAATCCCCACACACTATAAATATGACTAAAAAGGTTGTTTTTATATTATATATCATAAAAGACATTTTCCTTAAATGCCACTCTGTATATGTGACGATGATGTCATTAAAAATCGTTTAAAATAGGTTGAAGTTCACCTTACCAAAAAATGAAACTTCTAGCGTGAAGAGAGGACGAAAATAAAAAATACGGCAACTATTGTCTTCTCTGTCTCATCATAAGAGATTTCCTCAAAAAAGAGTTCCTTTATACAGGGTGCTTGGATTGAAATTGTAACTTTTTCAACATGAGAAAGCGTTATAACTTTAATTAATCCAATTTCCGTTTCTGACGATAAATCTTTTATTTGAACTTGTCTTTCTCTCTAACATTATCATGCTGTGGAACCCTATGACGACGTTTCAAATTTCATTTTTTCTTATGGGTCCACTCCATGTAAATTTCACAGCATTCTTTATAGCTGTTTTCAGTTATAGAGGTTCTGAAGTGCAGGCGTTTTTATAATAATAATAAATAATAAAATGTAATGTTATCTATTAAAGTTTATAAACAAGTTAGCGAGTTGTTACAATTGTTATGAAACGGTAAAGAACCGATCAACTGACGTAAGTTGATGTTTGGCTGAGATTCAAACACTAAGAGAGAGTCTGTACAATGTTGATAAACTTTATATATACAAGTAAATGTTGTAGTCTTCGTAGAAAATATACAATAATGCTATTATGAAAATTTTGACAGAAGTTTATGTTAGATCTTCAAGGAAATATTGCTGTAGGTCTTGTAAGAGGAATTAGACAAAAGCAAAATTCTTTACCTTCTACGAAGATTTACAAAGTGAAACTTTCAAAATATTTCTAAAGAAGGAAATTAAACGCAAGACCCTTTTTCTCTAAAGGTTTGGCGTGACGTCACATTCCTAAAACTAAATCTTCGAATTTCTAGTTTTTAGAAAGTGTTCAAAGTTATAATACACTATACACTTTCGACTTTAACTTACGGCTAAATGCAATCACTCTTTCGTTGACAAGATACTGCTTTCCTCATTTACAAGGGTACTGCTATCGTGGCTGTAATTTATCGGCCTCTCTATGCATTTAAAAAGTCATTTCAAAACGAGATCTTACATCTACAAAGTTAAACAAAAGCAAACTATTAAAACCTAAAAGAATTCTTAAACCAAATATCAAACAAAATCCAATTATACAGAATGAAGAAATGTAAAAAACCAACAAGAAATAAAATTTGTAAAATACAAAATACATAATTGAACAGAAAACGAGTAAACATTAAAGAAGGCATGAACCATAACAACCAGGATCGTAAAGGCTAGAAATATGCGGAAAATGTAAGATTTCCATCACACTGCATTTTGGGTATAAAAAGACTATATAATTGCGAGACGCTTACAAATGGCTTTTGAAGAAGAAAAGCATACCAAGCTACTTACAATCATTAGAGATCCTAGAAAAAAAAAACTGAAGCTGTATAAGTTCAAAGTAACTCTTTTTTGTCACCAAGGTCACCACCAGGTATGTGTCAAAGCGCTTCCAGGTCTTGTTTTTCACTTCATTGTTTATGAGATTCATTCAAGCACCAAATTGGGAGAACATACGATAAATGATCTTATGTACTTAGGTTTTACATTTTATTTAAATTGGATTATCTCAAAATAGTATATGAGTGTCTTTTAATACAGTTAGATAGTGATAGGTAAGCAAGTTTACATGTTCAACAAACACCAATAGGAGTCGTTTTACTGAATTTGCATAGTCTGTCTGTCCGCATGTTTTTTAAATTTTGGAATTTTGACTTCAGATTTGTATTCTACATCAAAAAACTAAACACCACGTTTTTCGATATCTCTTCGGGAACATGGACAAAATGGCCGCCAAAATTTGAAAGATTGTCAAAAAATTTCTTTTTACTTTAGAATTATATTCTACATAAAAAAATAACAGATACGCATACTTCTAGCTTTTTGATATCACCTCGGAAACATGGTCAAAGTGGCCGTCGAAATTTCAAAAATTTCTTAAAACTGTTGCTCGAATTCAATAACAAAACGGAGTTCGTTGGGATTATGCTTTGCATTCCCAGATATTTTTAAACTAAACTTGTCGTACAAGGAAATATATATCCAAAGAGGACTATTATGATCACAACAACCGTTTTCACCAATAAAAAACCCTTTTTGGTTAAAGTAAAACACCTACTTTAGTCAAAGAATGCTGCTGTGGTGTAGTAACAAAAGCAGGAGTATTAAAATTCCTTGCTTCCTTCGACTACGTATTTTTAAACGTGCAACTTGATATTAAATATTGCTATGGTTTTCGATAGATTAGAGAAGTAGGCTGGAAAATAACAGCAATTTTGCTTCACGGTGGGTGCCAAAATTTATATATGTTGTATTTTCTTTCAGGGTTTCTAAATCTTGCAATTGCAAAAAAGATAGTTTTTATATTAAGATTTCTATTTGACATTTCTCAATAGCCTAGTTTCATAGTCTATTAAGTCATAGAAATATATTTACAGCTTTCGTGATTTTTGTCATTGGTCTGTTGAGATACAACTTTCTGCTAAGGACACGTTTACAATGTTCTCAAACGTTTTTGTCATACCAAGAAGGCCTAGTTCAAGTAGAACAAAATCGATTCCATGATTATTTGTAAAAGCAGCACATTGCAGATGTAGAAATATTATTAAAACGTTCAAAATAAGTGATGCAGTCAGGCTGATGTTCAAATGCCAACAGCATTGTACAGTTCGCCTACTATACTGAGCGCTGTGGTGTGGTTTGACGGTAACATGCTACACTTGTATTCAGAAGTATCAGGGTTCCCACTGGCTGTTCTTATTAAGATGTTTTCGTGGTTTCTCTTAACGGTGTAGATGAACATCCGAGTAGTAAGACCACCAATGAGATTTCCTCTTATTCATCCCTATCTTTAGCTTTCCTAAAGTTTTCTTGGCAAACAAGGAGCTTCTGCTCTCTCAACGTAATTCATTCCGAACAGACAAATGAAAACAATTTTTTGCATGACCGTGTGTAAAGTTGGCGCTTTACAACTAGTTGTCAATGGCGAAAATTGACAATTATAAACATTTGCAATTAATTTCACGTATCGATGTTATAATGGCCGTATCGATGTCGTAATGAAATCATTATACGTTCCTATGATCTTGGCCTACTTCACTTTTTAATCTACCGTCAATGATTTTCCGTAGGGTTTATCGCTCGTGCCATAAACTTCCAACTCATTCAAAAAACTTCACTTTACACTCTTGTTTATATAAATAACTATTTTCGTTCGTTATTTGTACATGTAAGTTAGTCTAAACAAAAGTAGAAAAATCGCTACACTTAATGCAATATCTAAATATTAAAAATTCTGTGATACTCTAAGGAAAATTAATTAATGTATGGGCAAACGTTTTATTCAAAGTACATAAAAATGAATAGATGATGCGTAACCGTACATGATCACTGAGTGTTTCATGTCGGTGTCTGCACGCAGTGGATATTCATCAACAAGACTGTTTAGCGTGCAACCATGACATGAATTCCATCAAGCATCTTTGGGAAATGTTAGAGCAATATATGGGGAAACGAACTGTTTGAAACGACTTTACTGACAAAACACAATTATGATAGGAAATAAATCTGCATTCCAATTTTTGAATCGTTGTCAATAAAATACAAAAAGTGAAAGAAAATCGAGAAAGTTTTGTTTACAGTGAAGTTTGCAAGAAGTCAAAAACCTTACATTTATTGCAAATAGTTTAAAGTAAAGTAAAATAACTGACACTCGCATTATTTAACGAAGCCAACAAAAGGCAATTTGTGATTATTTTTGTTGCACTAAAGAAGTATCTAGAAGAAGTCCATTTTTCAGTAAAGAAGAAATTGAAGCTCTAGTTAGAGATTATTTTACAGTCTTACCGTTTGGATCTTGTAAACCGTAAGAGATAGAAAATTGGTTAGTTAGACAAAAAGTTGCCTTTTTCGTAGATCAATCTATTGACGTTTTGTTTACATAAAAAATCCACGACTTAATAGTTGTTTGATAAAAACAGAAATATTAAATTTTTCTACGCGGAATAATTACACTGATTTTGTTACAGGAACAATTTTGGCTGATTCTCATGTAATCTTGCCTTCTAAATTCGTATACGTCATCAAAATTTGTCCATCACCCACCCTTTTTTTTTGTTATTTTTTGTTTTTCCCCAAATTAGCATATCCTGCCCCTCATATTTCTGAATCTGAATATTAAAAGGGCCAATATCCATTTTCACTGTAATAAGATATTAGTGGTGCAAATTTTAAAAGCAGATATAACTCCATTGTAAGTGTGTAACAACTCAAAATGATATATCATAAACCTTTAACAATAGGAGATTGGCCCTTTTAATACTCAGGTCCAGATTTATTTCTTTAAATTTCTAATTTTCGGAGCCGCTTTAAACCACAATACTTCTTTAATCCTGCATTTTTATTCATCCCATCTGATTTTGGGGGCTAATTAAGGATAAATGGAATGTATTAGACAAAGGGACAAGAACGTGCACATTCGATAGTAGGCAGTAAGAACTGCAACATTTAAAACAAGCTGACCCAGTATTCTATGATGTCAATGCTTACCAGAAGAGTGGAGACTCTATAAAGACTTCTCGAAAACGAGCCCTAATCTTCATAATGGAAATGAGAATCCTTCTATTGCTATCGCTCATGAAGGAGTCTTATGAAAGCATGAAGCTAGTACTGGATAAAATAGAGTACCAGAAGTTTCGATGGCGAATTTGTGCGGATTTAAAAGTTGTAGCTCTAATGTTGAGTTTACAATTGGGGTACACGAGATTTTGCTGTTTTCTGTGCAAGTGAGATAGTAGCGATAGAAAAAATCATTATATTAAGAAGCAATGGCCAGAAAAAAGTAACCTAACTCCTGGAATAAAGAATGTCATTTGTGAGCCTCTCGTTAATTCAGAAAGAATTCTGCTGCAACATCTTCACATCAAGTTGGGATTGACGAAAAACTTAGTGAAGGCAATGAACAAAGCTGGTGAAGGTTTCCTTTATTTAAAAAACAAATTTTCCAGAATAAGCGAAGCTAAAATAAAAGAGGGAATATTTGTGGGGCCCCAAATCAGGAAATTAATGAAAGATGCCAGTTTCAATAAACCTTAGACAAAAGAGAGGCAGTCCTTCAAAACTGTGGCGACAAACTTCCTTGGGAATACAAAAGCTGAAAACTATGAACAGCTGGATTAAGAAAATTCATTTTCTCCAGTCACATCTGAATTTGTTTCCAAACAATCTCGATGATGTAAGCGAAGAACATGGTGAGAGATTTCATCAAAATATTGTCCAAATTGAATCGCGCTATAAGGGAAAATGGAGCGAAAACATGCTTGCAGACTACTGCAGATGCCTTAAAAGAGATGTACCAGCAACCAAATATAGGTGAAAATTGATTAGAAATATGTTTTGTACATAAATTATCTTATACTATGTACCTCTATTATCCATAAAAAACTAAAATCTCTGAAATTTCGAACGCGTTTTACTCAAAAATTTGGAAAGCAAATTCGGAATCAGCAGGAAGGATTCTATAAGAATCGCACTCTTTTTTTTGCTCTACATGCATGGAGTGTTTTAAGTTTTCTGACTGATTACTATTTCTCTCTTTTTTTTTGTCGAGTTTCAGTTGATTTGTTTTTACGACGATTCCAATTTTCATTTTTTTTTAAATTCCCAATTAAGACCATGTACATTTTACAGAGAAGGAAATGTAGTTGATTGTCAGAATTTATTATTGAACTTTTGTTCACGATTCAAACTAGTAGATATAGTCCTGATTTTAATCAAAAGACGGCATATAAATCGATAAAATACGAATTGCGCAATTTTGTTTAAAGAAAGATTATTGATTTTAAACTTCGATGGGAAAGGCCAACCACTAAACAATCAAGCACGCAAGGATGGTTTAATGAACTATTATAAAATAATACATCGGGCCCAAGCATAAAAAGATAAAAACAGCACGTTCACTACTAACAATTTTTTTACTACACGGTGGATCCATGGAAAAAGCTTTCCTGCGTTTTCTTACATCCTTCTTTAAATGACTAATAGAAATAGGTTTTTCCTATAAATTCCTTAAAAGTAAGGCAACTTCTTTTTCTCGCAAAAATTATAAATTCATTCATGTATGATGTCATCTTTAAATTCTCATTTGTTTTTATTTAATTTTAAACATTGATAAATTAATTCAACTTTAAACCATGCACTTTATTGTTTCGTTAAATTCTTATCGTTATCAAAATACGATTTTAGTTAACAATTTAAATTAAAAATATTCGCCAATACTGTAAGAAAAAAAATATTACACGCTATAACAACAATTACCTGACTGATTTTGGTCTTTGTCTGTGAAACTTCCAAGTACTGCTATGATTATGAAAGCTTCTACCGTATGTATCGTCACAATTAACGGCACACAATAAACTTCTAGGTCGAATATTCAAACTTGGTTTAACATATTTCTCTTTTTTTCTCAAATTAACATACTGAGACGTGTATGAAGTGGGGTTACTCCCTATCATACTAGCTTTTTTCACTAATTCCAACATCGTACGTGTTTAAAAATTTATCACACATTTAAGTTTATATCAAAAACGGCACGTTATCTTCATCATTTCCACAGAAAAGAAAATTAATCACTGAAATTATAAAAACAAACACAAATTTATTAAAAACGCGCATATACACACAAAGAAAGCTTGATATAAAATAATAGATTGGGGAGCGGCTGCATATACATAGAATCAAAGTCACTAGATTTTAATAAAATTATTATTATACATCATGCCATCATTGTTATTTAGTTCGCCAACGCTTTATATACACACGCGATTGGTTATTTTAAAATTGTACAAATACAACTACATATTTGTAGACAATATAAATTTGAGTTGCAAATTATTTCTCCGTATTTACAACCCACACTAATTGAAAATGAGGCGGCAAACGTTAACAACAAGGTATATAGGTATGAAAACATATAGGAGGAATGACTACGTAAGATAAAAAAACCGCCTTTCAAAACACACTAGTGAAACCAATTAACACCATTAAAATATAAAACGGAAATGCTTTTATAACGGCGTTCATGAAATAAATTATGCTAAAATGAAAACGCATTTGTATAATTTGTCACAATATCATGACGTTTACACTAAATTTCGCCGTTTGTAACTTTCAAAAAGAGCATATAATGATGTTAATTTTAAAATTCAATAGCATTTCCGGTTGTGTCGTGCACGGAAAGCTAATGAATGATATGTTCGCGGTTAAAAATTAGCTTGTTTTGTTGCGGTTTTTACTCTTTTAACAGAAATATAACGTAAGTGTTGAGGAATTTATCGGAATCAAATTTGAAATAATAATAATGAAAGTTTCTGGGGAAATTAAATTAATTAAGGATGTTAAGAGAAAGAGAGGGTCTTGATTAATTAAATATTCAAACTTGGGCTAACAAAATGCCAAAACTGTTTAAAACAGACAAATTAGTACCGAGAAATTGTTTTAAAATTTATATTTGAAAGTTCCGTTAAAAATCAAAAATTCATTGTATTCGAGAGTTTTAAGAGATTATTCTACTCGTATAATTTCATTTAAATTGCCAACGAAATACTCTAACTGTTAATGCCTCGATAATCCAAACCCACAGGAAGCCGAAACGTTCAACTATTCAAAACAAATTTGGCACAGATAATCTGATTAAGAGGTAAAACAGCCACCTGTCAGATAGAATAAGCTACGAAAGTGTTGTATCGAGTTATGGATTGTTTTAAATGGGTTTTAGAGAATAACGCTCCTATCCTATTCAGATAGGATTATACTACAAATAAGATAATGCATTATGTCACCATCATACATTTATTTTCTTGCTAAAACTCCGTGACATTTAATATTTTGGATTAGTTTTGATTTATTACGGTACATCTTGAATTTCAAAATAGGTCACAGAAGTAACTCAAACAACACACATGAACATCGATGGTTTCAGTCTGGAACGAAATTAAAACGAACTGGTTCACGGAAGAAAATCCTATAAGGCCTTTGGAATTTATATTATGTTTTTCCTCCTTAATATACTACATTTCGAAATAACCGCAAACCAATACTGCTTTCATGATTTTAGATCCATGTACCTATAATTCAAAGATTTCTATAACAGTTTATTTCCCAAAAGAGAAACAAGCAAGAAGTACGCTAATTTCTGACAAAAGCCTATCTGTAAGTACGGTCAACTCCGTTGCTTTGCTTTGCTGTTTTAATTACTAAATTAATAACAATTTCTGCAACATGATAACTGGTCTTACTTATATGATTAATACTTAACATAATATCAAAGTTGTTATAAATCAGACATTAAATACATACAATATTTTGCGACATTACTTTATGAGTTGACTGTATAAGGGTGGGCAGAAAAAATTCAAATTTTTCTTTTCAAGTCGTAATACCGCGGAAAAGTTGCGAATTGGGGAGACTAAAAAGGGGTAAAAAAAGAAATATAATCGGTTTATATGTTATCTTCCGGTTGCGCATGTTGCGGAAGTTTGCCAAAATTTGGAAAAATTTACATTTTTACGATCATTTTTAACAATTTTAAATTAGCCTCTTCCCGCATGTAATTTGAGTGAGTTGATGTGAGTTTTTTTGTGAAAATGGACAAAATCGAGTATCGAGCTGTCATTAAATATTTGTTTTTGAAAGGCAATACGCCTTCGCAAATAAAAGATGAGTTGGATTCTGTGCATGGGGACTTTGCACCATTATTTACTATAGTGAAATTTTGGGCTGCTGAATCTAAACGTGGCCGTAAGAGCTTGGGAGACGATGAACGTTCGGAACGTCCAAAAACTGCAACTACCGACGAAAACATCGCCAAAGTTCACCAAATGGTGCCAGACGACCGCCGAATTAAAGTGAGAGAGATAGCAGAGGTTATGAACATGTCAAAAGAACGTGTTTGTCACATATTAAATCAATATTTAGGCATGAGAAAGCTTTCCGCGCGTTGGGTGCCGCGTTTGCTCACGTTAGACCAAAAACGTGTTCGAATGAATATTTCCAACGCTCTTTTGGCGCAGTTTAGGCGAAATAAATCCGAGTTTTGGGGCCGATTAATTACTGTAGATGAAACTTGGATACACCATTATACGCCCGAAACAAAAATAGAGTCCAAACAGTGGACTGCAAAGGGGGAACCGGCTCCAAAAAAAGCAAAAATTGTTTTTTCGGCTGGGAAAGTGATGGCGACTGTTTTTTGGGATGGTCATGGAATTATTGTAATCGATTATCTTCAAAAAGGAAAAACCATTACAGGAGCATACTATGCATCATTACTTGACAAGCTGAAGGCAGAACTTGCGAAAAAACGGCCACATTAGCAGAAAAAGAAAATTCTGTTTCACCAAGACAACGCACCGTCTCACACCTCAGCGGTTGCCATGGCGAAAATCCACGAATTACGGTTTTAACTGCTTGACCGTCCGCCTTACTCACCAGATCTAGCCCCAAGCGACTTCTTTTTGTTCCCTCATCTAAAAATTGCGCTCGGAGGACAAAGATTTTCGTCAAATGAAGAAGCAATCACCTTCGTGAACAATTATTTTGCAGAGAAAAATACCGAGTACTATTTGGACGGGTTACAGAGATGGGAGCATCGCTGGGAGAAGTGTATAGAGTTACAAGGAGACTATGTTGAAAAATAAAAAAAAATTTTCAGAAAAAATGTCTTGTATCTTTGTTAGGTCGGAAACTTTTCAGACCACCCTCGTACAAGGTTAAATGTCTAAAAATAAATTATCTTAGACCATTATAAACAGATTTTTTTTATTGAAAACGCTAAGTTTTTGTGTGAAGGGTCGTAAATCCAAGAAACTCAGATTGAACAATTGAACATCTCCGTTTTTACTCATTCATAGTTGAAGGTATTTTGAAATCTGATTTGTGGGCGAAGTTAGGCATGGTTGACCTTGACAGCAGAGTCGTTCTGATAAAACCATCCCTAGACTCAGCTCTGCAAACTTTTCCTGAGACTTCTGTCACGAGTTTCACAGAGCGTTCAACCGTCTGTGTGGGAACTGGGAATTTCTTGAATATTATATTCCAATTAGGAACCGAGTCACTTTGAATATGTGATTGAATTTCGTCGTCACTGATATCTTTTAATAATGGAGGAGAAGATAAATCACAGTCCATCCAGTTAATTATTTCCGAGTAATATTGAGCCTTAAAATTGAGTTTTGGCAGCATGAATGTTCTGATAGTTGTTCTCTTTTGATCTAACTGTCTCGCCTTTAGAATTCGTCGAAGTCCAAGCTCTCTATGTGTTTTGTATTATCTTGTGTCATGGCTAACATTAAATGTTCTGGACGAGCGAAAAAAGCCATTTCGTACTAACACATGGTCGACAATATTAGGTAAATCTTCAGGCAGGTACCTTGAAGATTGTACTGATTGGTACACAAGTTTTGGTTCGTTTGTAAAGTATTTACTTACTTTAATACTAAACCACATTGGTATGTATGACTTCAAAATAAATACAACTATTTCTTGAAGTTCGGGCGTGGGACTTTCTTCACTTAAGTACAATCTGAGAGTTCGATTTGCTGTTGTCAACCACCTCGAGTGTGACAGCGACCAGGATCTCGTACAACCAAATCCTCTTTACCGTTTCCTGACTGTATTGCCACGGAAATATCGAGTAGATATTGTTGATACTTACTTAGACTACGGCCAATACTCTTGAAGCGAATCACTGGACGTTTTTCGCAGCCACTTAGCTTTTCACCGATTGGCCCTTTCAAAGATTTCAGGCCCGTTGATTTACCGTCTAGGTATTGAAACAGATCCCAGAATGGTAGTTCATTAAAATGGAGAAGGCAAACTGCCCATTCTAACGGTTTCCCCAAATGTATTTTGATTCGGTGAATCAGGCCGTTTTTCCAACCTGTATTAACAGCGGTGCCATCGCATCCCATGACAACTAATTTTTCAGGAGAAATACTACGACCAGACAGATAAGAAATAATAGAAGTGACAATATCTTCAGAACTTCCAGAAGTTGGAGTAACATGGCCGATGTAGATTGAACCAGGTTCTTGAATTAGCGAGTAATGCTCTTCCTTTTTTACTCTACGGAACCTTTTCGAATGAGCTTGATTTACTACCAACGTATCGTGCAAATAGAAACCTTGTAGTGAAAATTTTTTCCTTGAACTATGATCTACCTTTATTTGTAAATTTTTTTCAAAATTTCCTTAACTTTGAAGGCAATGCGCGACTGGAAGATGTTGACGCATTTAAATAATATCTAAAGCATTATTTTCTGTGATTCTAATACATAAGAATTTGAGCTATTACGTTCGGAAAGAGGCTACTTTAAAACGGTTAAAAATTATCGTAAAAATGTGAATTTTTCCAAATTTCGGCGAACTTTAGAGTACATGCGCGCCCGGAAGTCATAAATCGATTTTATTTCTTTATTTTTCCTTTTTTGTCTCCCCCAATTCGCAACTTTTCCGCGGTAGTACGACATGAAAAGAAAAATTTGAATTTTTTCGGCCCATTCTACTGTATATCAGACTAGCTAAAAGTAATCAAAAAACATGAATTTTAGACGCAAATATGTTCTCCTAATAAAGGATTTAAAAAACTTCTAGAAATGAACATTTTAGAATTTCTTACTTTTGTGGATCATTCAATTGTAAACAGAATATGCCAAAACAAAAAATATCTCAATTCAATTTCCCCTTTTGTCCACACAGAATTATGGCAAAAAAGCATCACAAAATACATATAACAATATATGGATAGAACAGTGAAATCCTCATGGCCGTTTCCGAATGGAATTAGCCAAAATGACTTTTTTCCAGATGTTGGTTCTTAATAACAGAATAATCCATTGGCTTTCTACTAGGATGGGTGTAAATATGTTTTTTTTTCTTTGGTTATGCATTGGTAGAGAAGCCGAATCGTCTGAATGCTCACGCCGTATTCGGTTTCCCTTGGCAAAATTGAATGGCAAAATCCACCGAAAAAAAGAAAAAAATCTAGTTTTATCTTTTGCTTTGAATTTGGCCCGGATATCTTGGTTTGCACATTATCTTCTCTGCTTTAAGGTATGTATAACAGAGAAAAAAGGATTGGAAAACACTTCTCTTTCGAGGGTACCCAGCAACCTGGAAAACTTAGAAACCCTGAAAAATTCGGAGACTTTCTCTATTTAGTTAAAAAAAAAAACGTCAAGGGCGTTGTGTCAAAAACATTTTCAAGGTACTTGGAACTGAGAACACTCAAGAACAGGCCGAGATAAAGTCGCCGAACAGCAACTAATGTCAGACAGGACCGTTTTTTTTAAATCTCAGATTGCTAGAAGAAATGCAACCATTTCGTATCTAGATCTCCAAAGACAACTCTTGGAAGCTACAGATGATAGAGTTTCAGTCGAAGCAATACAAAAGAGATTTCGTGCCCAAAATTTATTTAGCAGGAGACAGTTCCCGAGTTATTATATCGCCGTTATTAATACATTTTACATTGTAAACTTAAAATAAAAAAACTAAACTTAAATACATGCAATCTAATCCCCTGGCGAAATTTTGCCAAGGAATTAGATGCAAAATAAAAAAAAATAAAGATAAAAGAAATAAGTAATTCTGACTGCAAAGCAGTAGACAGGTAGGCAGATAATGAAGGGACAAAGAATTATTGCTTACTGAAGAGGAAGTGTCTTAAATTTCATTTAAAAGTTTTTAAATTGAGACCTCGCATATCGAATGGCAAAGAATTATAAAAACTTGACAGCATTTTATATAAAACTTCTCTGAAACAATGAAGAAGTATGAAGAGACATAGTGAGCATATAATTATACCGAGTATTTGCAGAGTGCACCTGTATCCCAGGTATCAATTCAGAACTAAGAGATGTAGAACTTTTTGTTGAAAGTAGAGTATATGTATACAATCCCAAATGATACTTCCAACGATTTTCCATGTTTAACCAGCCTAGGTCTGAAATTTTTTGCGTTACAGAGTCATAACGACGAAAATTGTAAATAAATCGACAACACCAATTTTGCGTTTTTTTTTGAATGCGGTACTTGTCACATGCATCAAGACAAGGACTATAAATAAAGTTACAGTAATTGAAATGTGATAAGACCAATGATTCAGAGAGCATTTTCTTTTGAGCAAAATTCAAAATTTCTCGATTGGAATATAACAGTTTTAAGGAAGAGTACGTTTTCTGAAGTAATTTACAGACATGTTGTTTAAATCGTAAGTTAATGTCTAAGACAAGTCCTAAGTTCCTAGCTGAATCTACAACTGGAATTTGCTGATTATTGAGGCGTAGATTATGATCGTTTTTAACCGTTAGAATGTGGTTTCGATTTCCAAAAAAATAGTAAACAAGATTTATTGCTATTTACTGTAAGATTATGTTCGAAAGAAAGCTGAGTGATCTTTTGCAGGTCACGATTGATGTCTTCATAGGCCTGGGCTCTTTCGGAAAAAGCAAAAGATTTGTACATTTGCGTATCGTCGGCATACGCTTGAATTTTACAGTTATTAACAGACTTTAGAATATCTGCCGTATAGATAATGTACAACAAAGGTCCCAAAACTGAACCTTGAGGTATGCCAGACGTAATAGAGTAATAAACAGAATATCTATTGTTATGCTGTATCATTAAGGTTCTATCAGACAGATAAGATTTAATCAGATTGACAGCAGGTTTAACGAAACCATAATATTGTAACTGAAACCGGATTGACACGTAGGCAAAAGTTCATTACTGTTGAAAAAGTTATACATTTGTTTATGTAAAACTTTCTCAAAAATCTTAGATAAACAAGGTAAAATACTAATTATTCGCAAATCGGAAAAATTCTTTGGATTTGTAACTTTAGGTAGAGGAAGTCCAACAGGACTTTTCCATGCAGACGGAAAATGACCTACTTCAATACAACAGTTAATAATATGGGTAATGAATTTATCAATAAATGGGCTACAGTATTTCAACATAATCAAAGAAATATTATCAGTACCTAAAGCATTGGATTTTAAATTATGTAAAATATCGTGTACTTCATTTACAGCAGTAAGAAGAAAGGAAAAATGAGTATCAGAATTATAATTATTTAAGTAATATTGAATTTGGTTAATGCAGTTATTATTTAAAGACTGACTTGAGGAGCTGAAATAATCTCCAATCGAATTAGGATCAGCTAGGTGTGAGGGAATATTACGAGTAGTCGCACCTCGTACGTTGAGGTTGGTTAGGGCTTTCCATAATCCGCGAGAATCTTTTTCCTTAGAGAATGTGTCTAGATATGCTCTTTTTTCTCGCCGTATAGAAGCTACCGTAAAGTTCCTTAACTCTTTGTACCTATTCCAATCAGAGACGGATTTAGTACGCCTGTATTTCCTCAAGGCACTGTCGCGTTCCCTCATGATTGCTTTCAAGTTGTCGGTCAGCCAAGGAGCTTTTGGCTTGGTAACTTTAACCTCCTTTATCGGGGCGTGAGCATCAAAGACCGACAAAATAAAAGCGATGGATAGGGATAACTTATTATCAATATCACGTTCTTAAATTAAGTCATTTCAGGGATATAACTCTAAATCATTCAACAACAAGTTCCGGTCAAAATTACGAAAACATCAAACACGTTTAATTTTAGGTTCAGGTTTATACAAAGAAATATTTAATTCACAGTACGTCGCTCTGTGATCCGATATATTGTCAGCATTCAGCGTACCGAAACTGTTAATTGTAGCCGTGTTATTTACAAAAATAAGATCAATTAATGTTGTCCATACCACATAAACTTGACCGGCAAAATTGGTGTCTTGATCACCAACCTTGGACAGATGAAGATTGGCAAAATGTCCTTTTTCCTGATCAAATCAGAATCGAATTCGAGTTCTAAGAGGTCGAGATAGACAAGCTAGACTCCAAACTGCCAGATCTGTTCCAAAATATCAAGGAGGAACTGTAATGTTCTGGAGAGGCATCAAGATGGGAGAAAAAACTCCTCTCATTCCCATACGGCAAAGTTTAACTGAACGCAGGTATCTTGATTTGGTGCTAAAACCCGTAGTTAGACTGTGGAGAGGTGCAATAAGCGAAGATTTCATCTTTATGCAGGATAATGCATCTCTGCATACTAGCAGAGCTGCCACAGATTTTTTGGAAACAGAAGCTATCACTGTTTTGGAGTGGCCGGAATGCTCGCCTGATCTTAACCCAATTGAGCATTTATGAGACATAATTAAAAAAAAGGATTGGAGCTCGTATGGATAATTCAGCAAATGCGGAACAACTCATTCATTCCGCTCTGGAAGCTTGTATTAGGGCTAGAGGTGACAACACTGATTACCGAAATACCAAAAAGTGCGTTTTTCTTTAGTATTAAAACATTCGAACAGTAATTTACTTTTTACATTTTCTTGTTTTGTAAAATTTCAACAGTTACTAAAAACTTGTATATATTGTTCATTAAACTGCTTTGGTATAATGTGTTTCTCATTGGCATACTAATTTTTTTGAAAAAAAAAAAATATTTGAATGAAAAAAAGGCGATTCCATATTAAGTTTGAGTGTGTGTGTAACATGTTAGTTCTTGATGTTTAATTTCGATTTTAACCAAGTCAGGATCCCAGAAATTCATTCTTAACTTTTTGTTACTGTAATTGAAAAGAAATGTACAGATGTAACGTTACTTCGAGTCTGAATTTTCATACAATAGACGAGATTCTAGGAACAAAAAAAAACTGGAGATACCACGGTTTTACCGTTAGAGTTGTCTCTTAGGTAATTGGTAACTGACTAAGTTAAACGTAACAACGAACCAAACGATTGATCTAGAGTAAATAATCTTTCGCCGATATTGTTTAAGCTTAAGATATTTTGTCACAGTTTCATTTGGATCATGTGCGATAAAACAACAAGAAAAAAATCAAAGTCGATGCTTAATTCGAAGTTGAGCTTGGCCAAGGCAAACACAGGCAAGGTTCTGTTATAATCCTATAAGTATCTAAACTTTGTTCAAAATTCAGTGGAAAGGTCAAAACTATTGAAAATCAAAATCCTCAGGTAGGTGTTGGTAGAAAACAAGCCCAAATCTTTGAAGTATCTAAAACCACTATTCTACACTTTCACAGGATTCCAATAAACAGTACTAATTAATAAACCATGGATTTTGTAAAAGCTCAAAAGGTCCATTTCCTTATGAGTTGGCTACTCTTGGGATAAAATGAAAAAAATTAATTTCTGAACATTTACAAAGAAAGTAAGATCCAGAGAACTATCTAAAGTTAGTTCAAACATAACTGAGCACTTTAAAGGTTGATTTAAGTACATAATGTGTTTTTCCCAAACGTCTGTAGTCTATATAAAGAGGCATAATAAGAAAGGCTTTTTGCAATTAGGAGAAAAACTAAGAATTTCGTCGTGGTTTGCGATCGTCAAATCTAATATTGCTTCACTACAAAGTTCCACAATCGTCATCTTCCTTTCACAATTGGAAATTTTTATAGAAATCTACAGACTACCATAGATTGTTCTCATTACAGGACTTCTGGTGTGTTGTATCAGAAAATTAATAATTCAAGAGTGTAGCACTGGAAAACGCTCACCAAGGTACTGCAATGAATTTGACTTTATGGTAATCTGAGTTATACTAACCAAGAAATTTCCAAAAATTCCACATTCAATAAATACAAACATAAAGTTGAAAATTGGTCAAAATGAGAATCCTACAATTCAAAAGAGAAATGTTTCCCAAAACCCCATTTTTTGATACAGTTCTTAAGTTAGTAATGCTCGTTCCAAGTCGTTGCCTTACGAAAACTTCCTAATTTATAACAAAAACACAAATAAAATGACATTGATTTACTGGAAAGAAGGGATCTTAAAAATAAAACATTCACAAAGTTGTGCATTGCTATTAAATACGATAGGTAAAACCAAAAATCTAAATCAACAATTAAAAGGCCAATAAAGACAAAACGGAGAGGAATGCACTATAATAAAGCCGAGTAGAAATTTTTAAAATAAAGATTAGGCAACCAACAAATCATTATTGCTAAATTTTTACTTACAAACCAATGCACAATTTTTTCCGACGAATTAACCATCTAATCAACTAGAAAAGAAGATATCTAAACATTTTATGAAGCGACACTTTCTGGAATATGTTAAGATAATAAAAATAGAGCAAAAACCTTTAATAATAATTAAATAATGGTGAAATAACACAGTATTTTAGTATATAAGTCAAATTAAAATTTCTCAGATAAGATTTAATTCTAATTGCATAAACTTATCAGCTAAAGATATAAACGAAAAGTACTAATCTTTCAATGTAATACTAAAATAGTACAAATGGGTTCACAACTCGAAATAAAAATATCTCTTATCTTGTAATAAATTTTTTGCAAGCTATTTTGCATCACCAAGATAAATAAAACATGTATGAACACATCAAGTAATTTATATTTTATTAACAAACATTAATTGTTTAATAAGATGAGGAAGTACACGAAGTCGGAAATTTAAGATAAAGACGATAGAAAGTTGCTCATTTGAGTAAATTTGTTTATGATTATTTCTTTATAATCTACATAGAGTTTATGAAATTAAAATAACAGAGGAAATAAAAAAGTGAAAGATATTTCTTTCTTTCTATTACGTGCTGAAAGATTGCAAAGATTTAATAGATATACACAGTTTGTATTTGTTTTCCTCGTGTTTATTTTTATAATCTTAATGGATTTGTTGTAACACAGACTACAAATTCAAGTTTAGAAGTATTCGGATGTACGTATGTACATGATAAGAAGGAATCCAAAATCGAGCACGAAGATGGTATACATACTCGTACTTCAGAAATTTCATGAGGTATCGATTCGATACTATACTGGCGGAAAAAACTTAACCTTAACATAATCAGCGCAAAAACATTTCTGCTCTCAAGAGCTTCCCTTGCAGGATGTAATCCCATTTCGCATTTTCTTTAAATTTGAAAATACACGCGGAAATACGATATGAAAGGTACACAAGAAGAAATATTACTCTGAAGCCTCGAACTGTTCTATTTCCACATCGTGTCGTTCGTAAAAAGTTAACTGTACTAAACTCCCTAATTATTTTTACTTTTTTAGACTTTCCACAAAGGAAAATTATGTCGATATAAAGTTTAGCGTTTCTGTCCAGCAGAATTTATTTTTATTTTATAGCTCTCTAAAAAACATTAAAAGAAGTTCAAAATCTGGCTAGATCACCTTCGACAGCTTCTTCGAAAAGGTTAAAGGAGGGCAAAGGTCGAACATGGGCCGCCACATGTGGATTAAAGGAAGGTAGAGCCTGACCAAGAGCCATCGCAGACAGCCCAATAGACAGCGAAACCCTATCCCCTACGTCATCTTCATGCATAGTTCTTTCAAGAAGGTTCAAGGTTCAACTGTGGCTCATTGCGGGTGTCCTGATGGAGAACAGCCCGACTTGTCGTCGAGACCAGTTTACCGAGATAGTTAAATAAGAGCGCATTCCATCACATGTACAGATGGCCTCCGATAACAAGCTTACTAAAATAAAAAGCAGCAACAAAAATTGCCTTTCGGTGTGTACGACAGAGTTCTGAAATGGCAAAAAACCATAGAAAAGATGCAACGCACTTGGTGGGCGTGCAGAACGTTTTTACTAGCTATCACAGCCTTCTAAGAAAACTGACCCTCTTTTCTCCAAAAAGGTAATTTTTTATGTGACCACTTTGATTTAATACATTTAGTAGCTGACGCCAATTTAGAAAGTTTTGGAATAATAAACTCTTTTCCTTTGAAAGATTCCAGTAGCAACAAAACCTGTGAACAGAAGTTCAAAATGGTGGATCTTGCGGGAATTGCTTTTGTTCTAACGTTTTTGTGGAATCTTTATCTCCGCTTTTAAAGTGAATTTGATCTGTTTGCAACCAGAAATCGTATAATTGAAAATAAGTTGATAGACGGTCTAATGATGACTAGTTTTGTTGTTATTAGAGTTTGTCAGATTTGACAGTTTATTTCAAAGTTTTCTAACCTCTTTTCAGCGGTCAAGTATAGTCTATTCTATCACTAGAAAAAATTTAAAAAGTCTATTCTACCATTATGTTAACAACAATAAAAATCTATTCTGGTCATTCTCAAAGTAGTACCGAATTTAATCGCCTAGAATTGTCACCAATAGGAACGAAATTCTAAAGTGGGAAAAGAAAAAAAGTACAGCTGTCGTAAAAATAGTCTAAATACAAAACATTAATAAAAAAAACCCATATGCAACTATTTATTGATCGTTAGCAAACTCTCTCTCTTCTGTACATAAAAAAGTAACTTCTAGTAATCCTTCCGGTAACAGTTCGATACAGCTACCCCTACAATTAAACTTGCACAGAAAGAATTTAACCTTACCAATGCATGTATATCCATTCAGAGAATCAAAAGACACCTGCGGAAGGCCTCTCCGATGCCAAACATTTAGAAAATTTTTAAAAAATCTTCGAAAATCGACGATCTTGACAGTTCACTACGAAAACGACAGCCATGACACTATAATATCGCGGCTACGTTCCTGATATTCTCCGACAATACCACAACCCAATTTCCCTAAAGCATGTGGAGAACATTGACCCCGCGCAAGCATGGGTGAATTCATTAAAAAATGAACTTTCAACTACTACTAACCTGACCGCCACACCCTCGTTTGGGGTGAAATTCATTAAGAAAATAAACGTTTAATTGCTTCTAACCTAACCACACCCTCGCTAGGCCGCCCCGCAAGATCGGACCATTTTGCGAGTGAAAGAAGCCTCCTATAACATCCATAGGTGGTTCATGTTGCAGTAAGGGATTGGTAGTATGTGCAGCATCTGAATTAGTTGCCAACTTCATTGTTTCTGTCGTGCAACATAACCTAAGATGCGCTTAAAAATCGTTTGTTATTCGTCAGTTTCACCAAGATTAGAATAATTTTCTTTACCTCCGGTCACCTAATTGCGTTCTGTGAGTAATTGAGTAATTCTCTACCTGCTGATACCAAAAACTTGCTCTCAAAGCGGCGTTTTCCTAGGGGTAGCCATATCGAACAACAACAAAGAATAGAAGTACATACAAAACTTTAATTGGGATTATCCAATAACGTACCGAATGGAATTTAGCAAAAAGCTAATTTCAAGCTTAAGATGGGACGGTAATAGAAAGCAGAGCTGGGGTTAGCTTTTATACCGCTCTAGGTCAACCTGAGGCTTACTGCCTTCCTTAAAACAAATTTTGTTGAAAATAAAAATTTACCTTGCAATCTTTTCTACGCAAATAGAACCTTTTAAACATAGAATAGACCAGCAGAAATACCATATCATGAGTTCCAATGCTAAGCGTATATTAGCACTTGTCATTTTAGTTCAATTGTTGGCTTTACGTTCAAAATCTCTACTGTTGTATTTGCCACAATTACAAATTCTCAAAAGTAAATTATCATTCAACATCTTATTATAAATTCCAGTTTAGAGATTACGGTGATACAACTTCCAAATAAAAATAAAACTTGTTTTCATGAAATCGTAAATCTGTTGATAATGACAATGATGCAGAATGTCGGACTGCGTACTATTATACTCCATGTACTGTGACCCTGCTTGTTTAAAAGTTTTTCCGAAAAGAAGAACAAAAAATGCCTGAAATATTTTAGTGGTCACGAGGAATTTTTTATTTATCAGCCGCGAGGTACCTATTACTGGATAGTAAACAAAGGTGTCAACGCAACTGCAGTTCGCCATCGCTAAAACCCTGGGAAGCAAGCAGTTCATTATCGAATTATCCATGAGACGCATGAGATGAATCTCTAGAGAAATTCTCTTGTTCGCTACTCGTCATTTGCTTGCCAATCCGAGTGATGAAGTGAACTCTGTGTAAACGTTTGGCCCTTGAATGCGATGCAAGCTTTGGATACTAAGTAGATTCGACACTCGAATAAACTCTCCAGTGTTCGATTGGCTTGGACCTATTTTTCATTTTTTTTTTCAAAAGATCCCAACATTTTAGCGCCTTAGGCTGGAAAGTCCCTTGATACGGCTCCGAGGGCGTTGCCAATTTTGCCAAAAATATTCAAAAAGGCAAAAAATGTTTTGACAGGGTAAATCGAAAAAAGAGTATTAAATATATTGGAAGAATAAAGTGCCATACATCAAAACGAATTGGATTTTAAATGAGGGCCAACGGAATCAAAATAAAAAAAAAGCACAAAAAAATATAATATTCTCTGCCATTTCTACTATTTATATAGAGGATTTTAATATCAAAGGGGTGTATGAACCAAAAGTTAAATCTAGAGGAGAATGTAGTAAGAAATATAAATTTAAAAAAAAACAAGCTAGTTGGCTAATTTAGGACTCTCAGAAAGTCTGAGTTTAAAATCATAAACCAAGAAGGACCGTGCAGGAATAAACAAAATAGGTACTTTCAACGGCGTCAACATAAGTTAACCTAGAACTCATTATACAACTTAACAAAAAGAAAAATTCCGATATTAAATATAACTTCAACTGAATGATTTTCACGGAATATTAACCCTTCGTTGTAATATTATGATTGTATTTATAAAAAAATAAAATATTTTATTATTATTATTATTATTATTATACAGTAAAAACTGCTTAAATTACTGGTCAATACACAAAAGACTAACAAACACTGACCTACACTGCGTCAACTAAACCATAAACCCAGCACGATCCTCGTACAGTGAAACTCACTCAATATATTTCTCAACACATAAAAGACTGAGCAACGTCGATGTACAATAGGAGTCAACTAAGCTAGATATCTATTACAATTTCCATGTAGTGAGAAGCACTAAAGATACTCTTTAACACACAAAACACTACTGAAACGCCGACCTACACTTGGAGTAAACTACGCCAGAAACCTATCACGATCTTCGCGCAGTCAGCAGTGTGCACACATAAAAAATTAAGAAACGATGATTTGCACAAACTGTCAATTAAATCAAAAATCTATCATGACCTTCATTTAGCGAGAAGTGCTCAAGGTACCCTTCAACACTCAAAAGACTAAGAAACGCTGATCTACACTATGGGTCTACTGATCTTAAAATCTACCAAGCTCCTCATACAGAGCGCAAGGTACTCCTCAACCTACAATAAACCGAGAAACACTAACCTACACAATGAAACAACTACACTAGGAATCTACTAGAATCCTCATAAAGTAAGTACTGCTCGAAGTACTCTTCAACACGCAAAACTTTAAAAACGCTGATCTACACTATGATTCAATCAAACAGAAATTTATTACTGTCCTCATTAAACGAGAAATGCTCAAGGTATTCTTTAACACTAAAAAGACCTACAGTACGAGTCAAGTGAATGAGAAACCTAATACCATATTCATGAAGTGAGAAGTGCTCTCTTCAACATACAAAAGGTTGAATCCGCGCGACATTGTGAGTTAGCTAAGCCAGAAATCTGTCACGATTCTGTTGAATGAGAAAAGTTCAAGTTACTATTCAATACACAAAAGACTAAGAAACTTATACCATGAGTAACCTAAACCAAAGATCTATTACGATCTTCATGAAGGGCGAATTACTTAAGGTACTGTTCAATACACTGAAGACTAACAAACGGTGACCAACACCATGAGTTAACTAAACCAAAAACTTACCAGAATCATAATGAAGTGAAAAGTGCTTAAAGTACTCTTCAACATTTAAACTATGAGTCAACTTAGTTAAAAATTTATCACGCTCCGCAAAAGTGTCCAAGGTACCCCTCAATCCACAAGAAATTGACAAATATTAAACTATAATATAAGTCAACTAAACTATAAATCAACATATTACAGTTTTCAAAAAGTAGGTAGTGCTTAAAGTACTCCCCAATATGCAAAGTACTCAAAAACACTGTTTACACTTTCAATCAATTAAATTTGAATTTTATCACGATCCTCATTAAGCGAGAAGTGCTCAACACTCAAAAGACTAATAAACACTGTGAGTCAACTGACCCAGAAATCTATCACGCTCCTCATAGTGAGAGGTGCTCAAGATATTGCTTAACCCACAACGGATTGAGTCAACTAAAACAATAGAATTCTATTAAAATCTTCATGATTTAGAACTAAAGCTCAAAGTACTACTTAACACACAAAAAATTAGTAAGCACTGAACTGCACTATCAGTCAATTAAATCAGAAAACTATTGCGACCTTCATTAAGCGAACAATTCTCAACCTACAAACAACTAGTAAACACTAACCTACAGAATGATTCAACTACTCTGGAAATTACAGTCTTCATTACATAAATAGTACTCCTTAACACGCAAACTACTCAGAAACGCAGAGTCGAATAAATCAGACATATCACGATCCTTATTAAATGACAAGTTCTCAAGATACTATTCACCACGCAAAAGGCTTAGAAAAGAAAGAGTCAACTGACCCAGAAGTCTATCACGTTCTTCATAGTGAGAGGTGCTCAAGGTACTCCTTACCCCACAACAGGCTAAGAAACACAGACTTACATTATGAGTCAACTACAACATCAGAAATCTATTAAGATTCTCACAAAGTAAGCATAGTGCTTAAAGTGCTACTCAATACACAAAAAACTCGAGAACACTGAACTGCACTACGAGTCAATTAAATTAGAAAACTATTGCGAACTTCATCAAGTAAAAAATTCTCAAGGTATTTCTCAACCCAAAAAAAGAATGGGAAACATTGACCTACAGTATGAGTCAATTACGCAAGGAATCTATGTCTAACAGACAATATATGGATCTTATCGATCTCTTTGTCCTTTATTTACGATACTGTATATATTACAGTTTTCTTTAAGTCAGTAATACTCGAAGTACTCCTTAACACGCAAGCTACTCAAATGAGTCAGATAAATCAAAACCATATCATGATCCTCATTAAACAACAAATTCTTAAAGTACTCTTCAACACGCAAAAATCTGAGTGTAAGTGTAATAGACAGAAGAACCTTCTTTTGAGCAGTATTAGGCAAATCTTAGTCAGACTAACGATTACGATTAGAAATCTAATTGTTAGTTGTCACGAACGATTTACGAGTAACTATTAATCGTAAAAAAAACAATTAACGATTGAATTAATCGTGAAAGACAAATCGTACAAAACGATTGACGATTAAATTAATCGCATGAAATAATAATTAACGATTAAATTAATTGTACAAAACGTATAACTCTGCTCTTGAGTAGTACTGCTAGAACAGGTTAGAATTTGCTGAGTTATTGAATTCAGCAGTGCGTTCAACATAATTTATCTGTCAGCTACTGAGAACATTGAACGTATCCAATGGATGCATTTTATGCAGATGACGCTGCTGGAATAGTTATAGAAGTAAAGAAAAACTAGAAGAACCATTAACATGAACATAAATAAAGTGATGCAAGAGAATTACAATTCTAATAAGCATTGTGAATCCTTTGAACAATGACGTTGTAATAAACAGTAGAGCTCTAAAAGTGTACAATAACCAATGAAAAGATAATGTGAAGGAAATATTAATGATTATAATAAAATGAGAAATAGGAAAAACTTGCTCCCGGCTGTATCTGTTGCTTAGAATCAAACGTAACAAATAATAATAATTTATCAACGCCTCTAAATAAATCAAAATAATGCTGACCAATTATTAGATCGTTGGACAGATTTCAAGTTTTGACCGTGCAGATTGATTAACAGATATTAAGAGTGGAATATTTCTCTAACTCCTACTCAATTCCATTCATCGAACTCGAAAATAAGAATAAAAAAAGTAGAAGTGTCGGCGAACTTATTTTGCATGCATTGTTTTTCAATCTTTTGTTTCGTTACTTTGTCGATATTTATGTGACAAATACTGTCATCGAGATAAGAAATCTTCAAAACAATATTGTTACACGATGCCTATTTTATTCAATTTAATTAATTTTTGGCTAGATGCCCTATTGTCGCATTATAATAGAAGCACCACTTTCAAAACAAAAGTTAATGAATGAACCAAAAGGAATTAACGTTATTATTCCTCGACTTCACATTTTAATATTCAATCATATTCAATTCTATTAAAACAAAATTTAATTGGAGAAAAGCCTATGAAAGTTAAATAAAACAGGAAATAGTGATTCAATATAATTCCGTATGAATATTAATCTCATTAAGAGGGAAAAAAAAGAAATGGAATATAGATGTTTTTATTAAATTATGTAGGAATGCATGTTTTACACAAGGATTTAGTAGAACAACCTGCTAGACTAGATGACCAAAAAATTTACAAGGTGAAAAAGAAAAAGAAAAAAAAATGCGTCACCAAAAATATTTATGTAGGTGTTACGTTAACACAAAACTAAACCGAAGCACGCGATCAGGGTATTATCTGACATTTCTTTCTAGGTTTGAACAGAAATTATTGTTCTTATTTAGTTAAATAATTGCTGAAGATTTTAATTTTATGATAAAACTGGAAAAAATTTATGTATAGAACTTCCTCTAATTAGAATGTAGTACAAAATGAAATGTGTTCTAATTCTATGGGTTTAAAGAGGAAAAAATGAAGAGAAAGAAATTTAGTTAAAGCGTTTTAATTATAAAGTAACTTGATTTTATAGATCATAAAACATTCAAAATGTATGGGCGTTAGAGTTTAGCAAGCAAGAAGCATGGTTGTGAAATCTACCATAAAATATTATAAAATGGGAAATAGTTTCGATCTGGAAAATATATTCAGTTCTACCATTACTTATGTAAGATTTGATTTCAATATTTTAAAATTTTAATGATGATAAGTTAATTTAAATGTTCTAGCAAAATTGGGGTTATCTTAATATCAATTACCCAGAAAATTATTAGAAAGTGCATTGCAGAAAAAAGAAATGTATACTTTTCAGGTTAATTGTTATTTTAAAAATAATACATTCGTGACTGTAGATAATTAGTTTTATAACATTATTACTTGGTAAATGTTAAAACAAAGGAATTGTAAATAATTTTGTTTTTCAGGGTCGTCATGAATGGTGGAAAAGCAATAGGTAGTTAACATTTGTGATTGTGACATCACTAATGATACAAGACCAAAAGTGATCAAATTCTAAGGTTCAAAATTTCTCTCGAAAGAATAAAAATAAAGCTTCCATATACAGTAACATCCTAGAGATTGTCACTTATTATAAACAGGATATTATAACTTGAATCACGCTAAAACGAATAGAATACTAATAATAATTTTTATGAGCATTAACCTCTTCAATACCTTGCAATTTATTATATTCAACCACAACAAAAAAGACCTTAACGATTTCATCACATTATTATCTTTTATTTAATTAATTATTTATATTTACTCAATTGAATACCTGTATGCATTTAAAACACTCATTTTTTTGTTGCAAAAACATAAACAAACCATAAATAACAATATCCATTAACATGATCATTGTTTTGTTTTGCAGCCACTCCCCAAACAAAAAATTATTAAAAATAAACAGAAAAGAAATTTCCCATTTCACTAACACACACATAAAAAATTTAAGTAGCAAAACACACAATCGTTTAAATTTATTATTTTATGATTCACCTTCTGTTTAAGTTTACACGATACCAACAATTACTACTTCCAATTGAAGTCTCTGCTTTATGTTTGTTATTAATTATATATCGTATTTAATGAAAGGAGATCCACGTGTTGCATTCACACACGCCTTCCACTATACACTGCACAGACAAAAGTGAAATTTCTTGGCTTAATAGTGTGTATGTGTACATATGTGTATAGTATATATTTATAAATAAAGTAGGGTCTAGTGTACTTTCCACGTCTGTATACTCGCGAGGTATGTTTATTAGGCCTCCTACTGTATAATAACTATAATGCACAGAGTACACTGCTCGAGAGATTGTATAAAACTACCGACAGAAATATTTTGATAATTATGTGTGTCGTTTTGACGTCAGATATCGCAGTATCATTAAGCAAATATGGAAACAAAACTTTGTGGAACCAGATTTTAAAATTATTGAAATGACATTGACTAGAAAAAATAATCCAGGAACTTAAAACAAATTTGTTTTATATAATAATAACAACACAAAATATTAAAAGAAAACTTTATAGTCAAAATACTATTTTTAGTTAAGTTTAATAATTAATAATAAACACAAAAAACCGCGACACTAAAATGCCAGAACATAAATTCCTCATAATTCAAGGGTCAAGAATTTTGTGTAATCTTTCAAGTTGTTTCAACAAAAAAGATATAAATAAATAAAACGAAACTATGTAAATACAAACAAAAGCAATAGCGAATATTTTCAGTAGGGATATAGAGGAAAAGGCAAAAAGCTGGCAATACAAAATTGCCCTCTTGAAGAAAATGATCTCTGAAATAGTTAATTGCAATTTTCTCAGGAACCAGATGATATATATCTCAGTTTAAAGCTCTTTTGGTGAACATTAATTTGATATGTAGCATAACAGTTTTCTTAAAAATGAAATTTATCTTTAAAATCTAAACTTTCCAAAACCAGCACCAGACAGCGTTGCCATGATCTTAGAAACTATGGTAGATCTTCCAAATGCTAATTCCTCTTATGTTCCTAAAATGATGAAACACTTAATAAAAAAACCTGCCGAAATTATGAAAACAAGAAGAAAAGAGGATTATGGTACCGATCCTGGTGCTTGAGAGTTGGACCAAAAAGAAGATTGTTTTTAAAGAGTCAAACTACGTATCAAGTTAAGCAAAACAAAGAGCTCTTATAATAGATCAAAGGCCAGAGAAAAACCTACTTACACAAACTGCCAATATTATTAAGCAATTTAAGAGAGTGAAGAAGTAGACCAATATCAGGGTATCAGTAACAGTAAAGACAAGAAAGTAAAAATTTATTAAAAGGATGATGCTATTTACTATGCAATTTTAAATAAAAAGCAAACAAGCTTTCCCAAGAAAGTTTTCTAGTGCAAAAAGTAACTTTTTGAAATTTCAAATTACATTTCTGTAACGGATGGGTAAAATCAAAGCTACAAGCCCATCGTTTAAAAATGGTGTGTAGTTCAGCGTCCATTCCTTTCTACTTTTTAATATCTTGGAAGATAGATTTAGAGCAAAATTTACTTGAAACAGTAACTTGTCACCGATGGATCTCAGATGACCGGTGCAACTGGAAAACTCGTCAGAAAACCTATTCAAGAATTTATTGTGCCCAATAAGAAATTAAAAGAATGCTCCCATCCTTTGCAATTACGAAAATAATTTGAATTGAAACAGAAGCAGCAAAGATGAACCTAAGAAAGCCTGATCAAAACCAGATCATGACGTCTTTTCAACTCTATGAAAGAGCAAGCCTTGACGTTTCTAGGACCATGAGCTTATGTATGTGACGTAAAAAAAGGAACTCAAAAGCTTCATGTTTTCATTTCTTTAAGGCGTGAAACAAATATTTATGCCAAGTTATTTTCGTTTACTCCATTATCAACTTGCTATCCAGTAATCTGCAGGTCGGTGTAGGGTGTAACATGCCTTCTAGGAATGGGATAAAAGTAAGTAACAATATGAAAATATCTTGTCAAGAACATTTCAAGTTTTACTTATTTTTGAGTATACCTCAAGATCTGTTATGGCCTTGATGTTCATTTGTACCAGGAATACCAAAAATTCCAAAGTTTGTGACAAAATCAAAAATGATAGTAGGCTTACCACAGAAGACCTCCAGTACAAGCCAGTGTGACCATTATTTTGGAAATTGTGGTAGATCTCTTCCAAATGCTATAATTCCTCTTATGATGATCAAGATATAGTGATTCAATAGATGAAATGGTGAAACACTTAATGAAAAGCCTGTCGAAATTGCGAAAGCAGGAAGAAAAGAGAAAAGATAGTTAACATACCAACATGTCCAAGTTGCGCAGTAGATAGTTGTAGATAATTTAAACTAGTTATTTTAGGGTTTAGAAATAATAGAATTTTGAAAAAGTTGTAATTTCTTCGTACTAAAAGAAACGTGACTAAATCAAGGACAATAACAAAAATAATTTATCAGTTTGAAAGTACTTGTTCTCTACAATTGTTTGCCTTTTTAAACAACAAATGAGCAGTAGCAGTACGAATTGGATTTTTATTGAATTTGACTAATGCAAAGACACTAAGTCTCAATGATCAACACATGTTTAGAATTCTTGAATTTTAAGAAAAGGCATAAAAGATGGTTTAAGGGGTACGTCTGAAAAGAGATAAAGACTTTATCGGACTTTTGGTAGCAAAAGGTCCTGTACGTGGAGATCATTTAGAGTGCTATCCTATAACAAGAAATAAGACAGTTTTCTAAAAACTTTTTCTGCAGAATCTTACTAAATGGAGATAGTGTTCACAGGAATTCGATTTTTTACTGTGTAGAACGCGATGCGGCTTATTGTTTTTCTTGTTTGTTGTTTGGACTAGGCAGTACCCAATTCTCTATGCCGGAAACAGAATTTAGCGACTGGTGTAACATTGGCGCCAGAATAAATTCGCACGAAAATTCGGCTTCCCATAAAAAACGTGTTATCGACTTAAAAACCTTTCAAGTGAATATCGGCCAAAATCACTTTGTTACTGAAGAAATCCAAAACAATGATTATTTCCGAAACGGAGAATTGAAAACATTTTAAAATGCATTTTGGGTGCAATTTTGTTCTGCATAAAAAATAATGAGGCGTAGAGAGGATCTGTTGAAAAAATTGTACACCCTAATTTCGGAATATTTTTTACAAACAATAGAGCTGCTAAGCCATTATGACCCCATCATTAAACATCACATGGACTCAGAAACAAATCAGCAAAATACTTCTCACCACAAATTCAAACGAAACTATTGCAATATAGTTGGAGTTGCTGTCAAAAACCAAATTTGCATCAGAAAAAAAAACGTGCCAAATAGTTCACTGCCATTTTGGATACAACTCTTGACGTATCTTATACAGAACAACTTTCATTTATTATAAGATATGTAGAAAAGAATAAGGATAAGTGTACGATTGAAGAGCGATTTTTGGGGATTTTTAGAGATAAAGGAGAAAACTGGTTATGCTTTGGTCGAAAAAGAGTTAGCAGTTTTGGGTCTTGATATTCAAAACCTAAGAAAGCCTACAATAATGGTGCTAATATGGTTGAACAATATCAGCGGGTTCAGGCTAGAATATTAATAGAATATCGTTCCATGTTCAGCACACAATTTAAATTTAGTGGCGTTACATAGTGCCTCAGTTAACTATGACATAATCACCTTTTTCGGAACAATTCAAAATCTTTTTTGTGTGCCCTCTACAATCAGATGGGATAAACTTAAGTGTACGTTAAAATTAACATTAAAAGGATTTAGTGACACTAGGCGATCTTCGAGAACATTAGCCCTAAGAGTAGCGATCGCTCGATTCAAAGATCTAGCACTTCTGCAAGAAATGACTGATCCAACCATTTACTCTGAGCACACGAAAAATTTAAAAAAAAAACCTGAATTTCGAATTTGTGATTCTTTTGGTTTTTTTGGTATTCTGTTTTGAAAAAAATTAATAAAGGAAATCTTTTGCTGCAAAAGAAGAATGTCACAGTTGATATAAAGTGCAAACACATCAAAGGATTGCTGGAAAAAATCAAGAATTACAGAAACAATTATTTTGCTAAAATTGAAAGAGTTGCTAACAATATATGCTAGAATTGTGATATTCCCATTGAACTCAAAGAAGTGCGCAAAAGGAAAATCAAAATTTGATTTACTTGTTGAGTATCCCAATTTTTCTACGGTAATACAAATATTTTTAACTATACTTGTCACGAGTGCCTCATGTGAAAGATCGTTTTCCAAATTAAAAGTAATTAAAAACTTTTTAAGATCGGCTATGTCTAAAGAAAGATCGTCTCATACAGCCCTAATCTCTATAGAGAAGTTCATCACAGACTCTATATCATTTGAAACATATATTTCAGAATTTGCAGCACAGAAACTAACAAAAGTTTGTATCTGAAATGATTATTTCAACTAATTTAAATTTTCAAACGGAAACGGGGGCGCAAAAATGTCGACTTGCCTTTAGTAAAATTTTGTCTAGCTACGGCCCTGTATGTGTTTATAGATAATACTGATCGAAACTCAAATTAATTTAGTGTAGACGCCTAGATGGTGAGCACCTGTTTCTTAACTGGTGTTACCATCAATAGCTCTAGAAACTTAAATTCACTGTTTGTTCATCGTCTAGTTTTCTAGTATCAGTATATTTGCAGATGTAAATCAATCGAAATGTTCTGAATTCAGTTTTGTGTAAAAATAACAATTCGGCAGATTAGTAATGGGTAGTTTCTTAAGAGTTCTACTTTAGTCATTTACTGTCCAGAGCTGTGAGTTACAAGTAATTTTCTCTCTTGGAGAATAATCATGGGCATCCAAAATAACCGTCAAGATGCATCAGGCGTAAAACTGAGAAAATACGTCAATCGACAACTTTGATGCTACAGGTCCGTATCATTTGCAAATAACGTAACAAAAGGGTCAAGGTAACCGCCAAGCAAAAGCAAGGTATGTTTAGAAATGTGTGGAAGCATGCCTTCTTTATTCTTTTCCGCAAAGATTTAGGATTTTGATATTTTGTTTCTCAATCGACAAAGGTTGGAGAGGCAGAAATTAAGGAAAAAACAATTAATTAAGAAGCAGACAAGCATTTGATAGTTGAAGATAGAACAAAGTAACATAAGAAAAAATATAGAAAAGTAAACCAAAAAGGAGAAAAAAGATTATAATCTTAAAAGGCGAAAACAAATAAAAAAAAAGAAAATGTACACCTAGGGAGTGAGAAAAACGAGAAAAAGGGAGACCAAAAAATTAGCAAAAGGGAGAGAAGAGGGACAAAACAAAGTGAGCAACAATAATGCAGAAAAAAATTAAATGAATAGATAGAAAATGAAAGTAAAGGGAGAAAAGAAAGGTAGAAGAGAAAGAAGGCAGAACGCAATAAAGGTAATACCTTTTCGAGAGAAAATTAACAAAAGCGGTAGAAGAGTGAGAAAGTGAGAGAGAGAGAGAGAGTGAGTGAGAGAGAGAGAGAGAGAGAGAGAGAGAGAGAGAGAGAGAGAGAGAGAGATGAGAAGCAAAACTGTACCTAAAAGCGTTTTTTAAATTAAACTGTGGTTTGGTTATAAATGCGACTCATCATCTTTAAGTTCGATCCTAATTGAAGTTACTGTGAGTTGCATTGATTAATTGTGGTGAAATCTTAAGAGCGTCTTTTCTGTCTTTGGACAAACTCCTGAATACTGCAGAATTTCTAGATTCTGCAGCTTGTTAGCCTGTTCCAGATCTAGAAATCTGACAACAGAGCTTATTGCTTTTAGATGCAATACGTTGTGGTAGCTATCTCATTGACGTGACGAAGCTGTAAATATAAAGAAACTGTAGTCTAGTTATGATGTAAACTGAGAATTCAATAGATACTAGAGACGATTAATTCAATTTGGACAAGTCGTACACGTATGGCCATTTCAAGTTTCTTCAAACATAAATAAATTGTTGTAGGCAATTCTTGACCATTATTTTTTAAGTGAAAATGCTGTATTTCATTGAAAATGTGGCTGTGGATTACTACAATTTTCTCCAGTGCTTTCTAACTCGAAGAATCCCCCAGACATTGTTGGAGAAATGACCTAACTAAATAATAAAAAGTAAAGAAATATAGAAGATTAGGCTCGGAGCACAGTGATCCGACACAATTTTGTTTAACTCAGGGTCATAGACAATTACAAACTGATCCACCAAACGAAGTAAAGATTTAAACGGTTGCAAGTAACTAGCTCTAGGCTATGATGTGCGGTGCTATAATGTGGACCAAGCCTTACAAAGACGCAATAGTAAATTACTCATTTGCGTCGATAGTCTCAAAAATTCTTTGAGCTACTTTCAAACTTGGGTCCAACTAGGTGTAAGAAATTGGCAAGATTGAAAATCAAATAGAAGAACCAAATTTTTTTATTACTTCAACAGTCTAATCATAATCATCCTGGACATAGTGAATGTTGTCCAAATAAGAATCCAAGATCGGTGTTCTCAAGTATCAAAAGTCGAAATTCTAAATTTCAAAACCAAAACGTTGGATTCAGTCAAAGCTACCAAAACAAAGTGAAAGTTCCCAGAACGACATGGTTTGGTGTATTTGTCTATTTTTTTCTGAAATTTTGTATGTTAAAAAAATAAATGAAAGGCCATTAAGAATGAATGGAAATATACTTTCAGGAAGTAGAAGAAGCCAATGATTCGGTTAACATCTTCCAAAAACAAAGTTGAAACTCATTTCACTGACTAACCCACTAATCAAAAGTCTAGTAAGCAAGTGAAGATCGATCTAGTAAATCAGAAATAAACGAAAACAAATTCGCCAATTATTTTGTTCACATAACAAAAAGGTTTTTAATTCAGAATCTGACTAATTTTAAACACGGAAGAGCAAGGAGATTAATTTAGTTTGCATTCTTGCGAAATTTCTACTGTATATTTCCCAAATAACAAGAGAATTCATAATTTAACTAGAATTAACCAGGTAGCACGCTTTAAACTTGCAAATCGATATAAAATAGCACTTTTCATGCATCCTAAAATAGCAGGTATGAATTTTAAAATAAATGTTATTTTCCACATGAGAAATTACGAACAATGTGTGTTATATAGTGTACAGTTGTGAATACACACCGACTTTTTGAGGTCAATCTGCTTCCGCTGCACAGTTTTCCTATTTCATTATGTTTTGATTCACACGATTGTTCTTTATTTAAACAATAAAGTATAAATATGAAAAACGGAACTTTTAGTCTGGAAAATAATTCAACTGTGATACAAACGGGAAATGATATTAAAAGTCCGAAAATAATCTCATTTCTATCTAATAATAATGTTCAATTTTCATCCTCACTCTTTTATTTTAAATCTCACGGGCAATTTTATCTTTTATATTATATTAAAAGTATGATGAATGAAAAATGTTTTCAGACTGACCTTGAAAATTGATTAAACTTGTGAAGGATTACTATAAATGAAACAATAAAATGAGAGCTGGGAAATATTTTAAAAAGTTCTTCCTGCTTTTTAATAAACAATGTGTTTAAGCAAAATTAATGAGCCGACTGTACCGTATTTAATCTAACAAATATTTGCAAAAGTTCTAAATATATAATTTTAATTATGTAACAATTTATCTTCTCTTATTATCTTAGAAACAAAATATTTTCCCATAAAATATTTATTTAGTTAGAATGAGCCAAAGCTTATGTAACCATGCCAGTGCTTTGATAAGATGGGCAATAGTTTTGACATAAAATGGCAGAATTTTAGAGAAAATCCTTAAGTGATAGCAAACAGATCAGTTTTATCAAATCAACAAATCTCGGTTAGCCTGACCTCGCCAAAAACTATGATGTTTTGACAAGACAGTCTTCCAATAGTTATGTAATTTAGGTAAATGATAGATAACCTATGGAATTCCACTTCTATAGCAATTACTACATTTTAAATACAAGAAATAAGTTTTTTACTAATTCTCTACTGATGCTAGATTGAATATCGATTTTAAATATTAAAGATTTAACTTATCAGAAAAATAAGTTATAAGCAAAAGTATGCGAAGTTCATGATTGAAACACCTTTTTAGTATGCTCAGACAAACGTATGCAAATAGTTCACATATTGAATGTCTGAGCTAAACCTATGTCTCTCATAAACTTTATGGATCCGACAAGATGACCTTCATCATGGTACTGTGAAGCCTAATTTAGTACGTAACAAGTTCTGTTGGCTCAGATGCAATTCTCGCATGTTCAGAAATCCAATTTCCGATCTAACAATGCCGATCCTTCCTTGTGAAACTATAAAATGTTGTTCCTAACAACAGGCTTCGGGAATCGGATTTCTTCATATGAAATCGAGTTTGAAATTCGCTTGTGCTTTCTTTTTTATAATTGGAGTACCAATTAATTTAATTAATGTTTGTGTTACTTTAAAACGACGATGCACCCTTATTGAGTGTTGAACACTTGTTTTAAAAAGTCACTTAGATCTCAGACAATTTTGCTAAAAGTATTTAAGATATAAGCAAACTGAAAAATCAGTGTCAGAATTTCAAACTCTCTCCACGTTTAACCAGCTTTTGTAACATGCACGCCATCCATCCCTAACCCCACCCCACTAAATTACCGAAAGACGCAACTAAGTGGTCGTTAAAGTAGGCTCGCATTCTAGAGGTTCGAGTTCATTCGCGAACTGTTTCTTCTCATTAGCGTTGCCAGCTGCCCGGGTTTTACGATAGTCTTGTCCGGGGTCCGGGAAAACTCTTTTAATGTTCGGGTCACATCGAAAAATGTTGATAATGATGAAAATCGCGGTTACAGCTATCAATAACTGGTTGTACAACAAAGTAGGGCTCATAAGTCAGATTTTTCAACATCTAAGATTTCCACTCTGAACTACGGTCACAATGCAGCTGATAGTAAGTCCAGATTTAATAATTTGGAACACAAGAACAACCGAAGAGTGCACGAAATTCCCATCTACATACATATTCAGTTAAATCTGATTGCATTCCCAAATGTGCACCTGGAAACGCTACTTTAATTTCAGCGACCTGGATCTAGACAAAATTACCTAGCTGACAATCATTATTAGATGAAACAAGTGCAGTGCTATTTATCTAGTGCAAAGCAGTTTTTATGGGCTAGTGCATTTTTATGATTATTTCTGGACAGAATGGGAAGCATTATCGAGAGAAGCTTCTCCAGGACAATATGGCATAGTTACTACTTTGACAAGATAGAATAATTTCGTGCCTAATTAATGAAATGACCAATAATGCTACACAATTAGGAACGGTCAAACGATAAAAGAATATGTTGACACTGGATGTGAAGCCGTCTCCTTAAAGAAAAAACGTTGGTAAATTGAAAGTGAGGCGTAATAGTATGCAAGGTAATGAACTACGGTTATTCGATTCCAAGTTAGAATCTCCCCAAGGGGTGCAAACGCTGCAAAAGTGACGATAATTTCGCTAAGTATATTGGATGTACTGTAGTGCAATCCAGTGGCTCTTACAAACGCGAAGTCCATGTCCAAGAAACATGTGTATCATGATTGCGGTAGATGGAGTGGCGCCTACGATGAGCTTATCAGAAAATAATATTCAAAATTCTTTATACTACATTCTTTTAGTCAAGATTCAAAGATTGGCTTGTCTGCTGGATCTGCCTCTATTGAACCTTGCCAGATATTTGAACAAACACGGAAACACAAACAACCTGAGAATGACAGATTCAGGTTGCTCTTCTTTAACATAACAATCGATAGAAAGATCTAAAGCAATACTAAGTCAACTCTGTCATCTGATAAACTGATTTGGGATTGGAAAATCTCTTTTTTGGAGCAAATCCGATTCAAGAAAAATCCAAGTTTTTCCTTAAAAAAAGGAAAAAACAATAGTGTCATCAGATTTAGACCGATTATCCCCAGAAACACGGGGAGCAATTCGTGGATAGACTACCAACAAAGATAACTCGATACGACTCGTATTTCCTACCATCCTGTTGACAAATGCAGCCAAAAGATGAGAAGAAATTAGTCAATTACTACATTTGTTTGTCCAGGTTCTAACAAGCTTGTCACCAGGAACAAAAGCTGGTTACAAGACCAATTGAAGTTGCTTTGATAAGCCAAGATATCAAACTCAGAAAGTTTGAGCAACGTTAGTTTACATGACGAGATTTCTACAAAAGGACACATGCATGTTTCTAGGATTTGCAGAATTTGCTTTTTCATGACTGATTGATCGAAAACTAGAATGCTAACAAAAATACGGTCGGTAGGAACTATCAGAATTAAAACACCTTCAAGCTGGGAAGTTTTTGGAAAAGACCTAAAAGAGAGAAATACAGGGAGGTCGGCAGTTAGAGCGGCAGGGTGGACGGTAGGGAGTCGGGCAGGCCGCCACGGAAACCAAAAAAGAGGTAGAAGCCGGTAGGGATGTATGAGCCAGTAGTTAAGCCAGCAGAGTAGCAGAGAAGCTAGTGGGAGAGCAGAGAAGTTTCCAGGGAGGGAGGGAGGTCGCCAATGAGGTAAGGAGACTAGGACAGCTAGTTTTTAAATTATATGAGGATTCCTTAAAATTAAAATAAAAATTCAAAATAAATTTCGTTAATTTACTGATCTTAATTGGTGTTGACTTTCATTTTACACCAACTAGGCAATGAAACGAAATTATTACTGTACGATTATCACTTTCGGTAGTCTCTTTAAAGCGCCTGAATAATCAACATACAAATACGAATGTCTGTGTAATAAAATATTTATACCTGTAACTGTAACACTAACCTCTACTTGAAAATCAAAAAACCTATTGATATCGTGTATATGATTAGGTACACGCCACAAAAACCATAGCATTACTAAAGTTTAAAGCAACTGCAATTGGCTAACGCTAACTGAAATCAAAGGTTTGATGAAAGAAAGAAAGAGAGAGAACACCTGGTTGTTTTCAAAATCAGCAATCGATTTGAAACAAAAAGTTGCTCTTGCGTTTTTTCCACAGAATGCACCATTTCCGAGTAAAATTAAGTGGTTTCAAAACCTTTCAAGTTTAACGGCTTCTGGCAAGATCAGACGTCATCTTAAAAACAGAATATAATTATTCGCGTAACAAACGTTCCTAACGTAGAGGGCTAATCCACCCCCAATTCTACGCTTCTGGTAAGGATACCAAACGCAAAACTAAGTAAACTATGCCATAGATCTCACATCAACTGGCTTTGGTTATAACGAATTTAGCACAGCTGCAAAAACAAACGTATGGATTAAACATCACCAAAACGAAAAGGATGCCGGCAAGCATAGTTGCTAATCACCACGTTTCTACGTTATGCAACCCCATTCACTGAAGAGGGTAGCTAAATCAAACAGTACAGTACGCTAAACGTATGTACACTTCCCCCAAAAAGAGAATGGACAAGGCTATAACCAGTTCTAAGGTATTTACAGTTGTGTAGGCAATCCATTCTACAACATCGTCATTACTATAATTTATTAAATAAGTGTTGTGGTATTGTTTAACAACAAATGACCTAAGGAGAGAAACGGGTATTTCGTTAATAAGTTTTATTTGTTTAAATTTGTAGCTTATTTAAATATATAAAATTACGGTTGACTAAGATGTTATTAAATACAGCTTCAGCTCCTGCAAGTTATTAGTAAAAAAGTGCTGAAAATAAATCACGAATTGCTGGCAGAAGGAAAATGCTCTCTCAGAATTAAGCAGAATATTCCCCTGTGGGTTTTATAATATGCATCTTTTAGAGCTTGAAGTCAACGCTTAAAATTAATGCCTTCTTCACTAAGATTTTCTAGAAGTTAATTGACAATAAATCTAAAGTGTTAATTAAAAAATATTCTAATTTTATTTAAAAACCGAAAATATCATAATCCCCGGGACCACTTAGGTAAAGATTCAATGAAGTGAAACTAATTACAACAGGCGCCCTACAGAGAACCTGCCTTGGCTGGAATTGCTAGAAAGTAATGGTAATGTTGTAGAATGGGTTGCCTACACAACTGGCACTTAGCTCTGTCTATTCTCTTTTTTGGGGCGCTGTACGAACGCTACAAATTCTATTACACCCATCCCACTGAAGAGACTCGAAGAGAATCTTTAAATGACCTACCGCCAGAATGTCACTTGTCAACTCTGATGATCTCATGATGATATTGACACTCATGTTAATAAATTTACAAATGGTTGTGTTCATTCAGTTACTGGGCTTTTTCTCTCCTCTAGCTACGTAACAATACTAACTAAACAAAGAAAAAAATCTAAAGAATATTTCATTTTGCCAGTCATGCAGCATATCATGAGATGCGTAAAAAACCAACGAGTAGAGAGGAACATTTCAACAAGCTGAACCATAAAATGGATAGGTATAAAAAGTTATGAGAAAGCATGAAACATGATTCAGAAAATCGTTTTAGGAACTGGGAAGGGAAGTAAGTAGTTTTATTTTGTCTAGTTAAAACCGAACATAACAGATCAACTTAAGCTTTCCACCTTCTGACTTACGTAAAAAAAAAACTTTATTATATTGCATACCAGTCCCATTTGGAAATGACTTTTTACGCACCAATGATCAAATATGAGATAACACTTGAGTTTTACAATCTTGGGTAGTAGAATTTACTCAAAACAAGTTGTGTTGTCTGACAATAACTTTGAACCTGTCCAAAATAAATTGTATTACCTGAGGTTGCAAAACACGAGTATTATTTGATAGTTTAATCTTGAGGTAACTTAGCTAGAGAATTTTGAACGCGCAACATTTAACAAAAAGGTTCTATAAGGAAGAAATTCTAAGAAAAACCTCGGAGTACTGGAAAAATTATTTAAGTTAACAAAATTTAATAGATTAATTGCTTCATCTCAAAATTATTTATTTTTTTACATTATTTTGAGAACTGCGTATTTGAAAGTGGTATCAAATTAATATATACAGTGTGTCCGAAAAGTATGGAATATCCTATATATCTCAGTAAATATGCATTTTATGAAAAGATGTTTCCTATAAAAGTTGTTTAGTGTTTAGTTTTACATTACAGGGCAATACCAAATAACTATTTTTTAAAAAAACAAAAGCGCAACGAATAATGCTTTAATTTTCTTTAATGAGAAGGTATCCCTTTATTGTACTCATTTGATAGAGAATGCTTTTCTCATTTCAATTATGTAAAATTTTGATACACTTGCATAAGTAAATTTTGATTAAAACGCAAAAAATTGTTTGAAAGTTTATTTCAATATTCATTTGTTACGAATTGAAAATTTTGTATAACTATACTCTACAGTTCATAGAAGGTGTTCAAAGTGTGCACCATTTACAGCTTGGCAATGATAAAGTCGTCTTTCAAATTAGTTTACTGCATTTTGAATCGTTTCTGGTGTGATAGCTCTAATCTCTGTTCTAATACGGTCTTTTAGAGTTTCAATATCTTCAGGCATATCGACATATCTTATTTTTGAGATGGCCCTACAGAAAAAAATCAAGTGGACTTAAATCCGGTGAGCGAGCTGGCCATTCGACTGCACTCTTCTGCCTATCCATCGATAAGGGAAAGTATTATCAACAAACTGTCGGACATTAATTCCAAAATGAGGAGGAGCCCCGTCTTGTTGCAACCATATTCTGTTATGGGGTACATAATCTAGTTCATTAGGAAATAGAATAGCTAAAGCAGGACCTAAGTCAAATTTTAAAAAATCTAGATAAGCATCCGCTGTTAAATTATGTTCTATAACAAAGGTCCCAAAACTTGGGTTCCAATAATTCCTGCCCAGACATTGACTTTCTGCTGATATTGGGTGTGCCCTTCTACATACCAGCCAGGATTTAGCGAAGACCAGTAGCGCGTGTTTTGTTTGTTAATGGTACCATGCAAACAAAACGTTGCCTCATCAGTGAAGA